>DWMZ01004267.1:0-11879 GCA_018249855.1 Eueides tales michaeli
AATTTGCGTTTGTTCATAAATATATTTTTTTTACACCAGACATAGAATTATTCTCATTTATTTTGATGAAAAAAAAATAGAAAATAAAAAAAAAATATAAATAAATATAAATCAAATGGATACAATATTAAAATATTGTATAGACTATGGATAATGAGTGGCGCAATAGCAGTCAATTATGCAAATAAATCTCTATACGTAGTTCTGCGAACGTGGCCTCGTTTCACCGCCTCGCTCAATAACACTCAATTTGTAGTCACAGCTTACAGTATGTAATTGATTGTATTAGTATAATATTAACTGTGATGACGTTCCTGGGTTCAATGCTGGTGTGGAGTAAAGCTATGCAAGATTTAATTTAAATAACATTGTTACCAGTTGATCCTTTTTAACCTCCGATACTTTTCAACAATCACACTTAGATACTAAATTAAGGCAAAGTACGGCGTTGAGTACCGCCAATCTACACACAATGCCTCAAATTCGGCGGAAAATCGGTGGAACGGAGTGTCTTAACACTCCCGGGTTCTCTCTGTCTACCCTGCCTCGTGCGTGATACAGCGTGAAGTTAAAAAAAAAAGTTACTAAATTAATGTAACCAGAGAAATGGCAGTATTATGACGTTTAGTTTAGTATTCTTTTTTTTCAATTAATGATATTGTTTGTTGGCTTGCAAAATTGTGGTCCTGGTCACAGACTTATTATACGAGTCTGTATAGATAATCGCACACCTACATATAAACAAGGTTAATTCAGAAAAATATTTTATTTCCGGCAAAGCAATAAAATATTTCTCTGCCCTAGTGTCCTTTACAGAATATATTTCTCTGCCCGAGTGCCCTCTACAGAATATATTTCTCTGCCCGAGTGTGGCCCTACAACATATAATGTATCTGTAATATGATATAATTTTTTTTCTTTTTCAAAGCCATTACCTTATTGTCAAGCAATTTTTTTATAAAACCATATCTTAGTATAATTATTTTGATGCTTTTTAGTAAGCGTATAAGGAAATTAACATAGTGGGATTTAAACCCGCGCCATTTGCAAGCCCAGATTGTTCTACGTTCAATTTCTTAGAGACAAGTTCTCTACGTTCAATTTTTTATATATTTACTAAAAAAAAATTTTTTCCCTATTGCTATATTGTAATACAGTACCTATAATGAAAATATTAAAAAATATTTTCAATGTATTTTTATATATATTTCTCATCCATCGCCAGCAGTACTGGCCTCAATTACTGAGGTCATGCTACTTACCACTTCTACTACAAGACCGGGTAGACTGAAGGATCTTGGTAACTTAGAATTAAGACACTCCGTTTCCATTAAACCCATTTTTCCGCCGAATTTTAGGTATTGCGTGTTGATTAGCGGAGTTCAACGCCGCTTTGCATCGTCAACAGGGTGAAGAAATGAAAATATTCAATATTTCTTTTCTTGAGTGGGGATCAAACCCAGAGTCTATATAGTGCTCCTACGCCACGACAAGCCCCAGTTATTGCCATATTAACACTCAATTGAAATTAAGCGATTGTCAAATGAAAAAATGCAGGCACAATTCAAAATACTTTTAAAATTTTATTGTGTTACAGAACAACGCTAAGTAAATCGCTCTCTGCACCTCATCTACGTACGTGTAATAGAAACCCATAATAATGATTAAAAAAAATGTGTTGGTCTGTGCGTGTATTCGCACTAACAAATGTTGCTAGAGTAGTAAATAAATAAATGTGCAGTTTAAGCAGGCGAGCTGCGAGCAGGTCGCTTGTCTATAATAAAGATAAAAGCGCATCTTCCGCAAGTCAACAATGTCTTCAATTTTCAATGAAAATCTATCGATTTTTAACAAAATTTTACAATATTATCGTTTCTCAGTTTACAATTATTGCGTATATACTTACGTGTAGTTAGAAAGAATCGGAGATATAAATATTTCACAAAACAATTATCATCAATCATCAACTGTCTTTTATAGCTTTACTCCACGCCAGCATTGAACCCAGGACCGTCATCACAGTTAATATTATACTAATACAGTCAATTACATACTGTAAAGCTGTGACTACAAATTGAGTGTTATTGAGCGAGGCGGTGAAACGAGGCCACGTTCGCAGAACTACGAATAGAGATTTATTTGCATAATTGACTGCTATTGCGCCACTCATTATCCATGCATATATAATATTTTATTATTGTATCCATTTGATTTATATATATATATATATATATATATATATATATATATATATATATATATATATATATATATATATATATATATCTTTTATGTTGTTTCTTCTTTCAGCATTGTAAAGCGGGAAAAAGAGAATAACTCCTTGCCTGGAGAAGACAGAAGTCGAAGCGAAGAGATTAAAGCGAACATAATGATTATCATAATCGCCTACTAATATCTTTTTTAGTTTCGTAACTCCAGTTACTGCAAAATTTTCGAGATATTGCGCGTTAATGCGGTGGAGCTTAACTCCGCGATTTGTTCAGACCCTATATATAATATGCAAGTATTTTTTTTCTTTGCGTAAGAATCGAACTTACTACCGTCGCGCTTATAGCTAGATGCTAAGCTGCTGCGTTACGACGTATTTCACAAACATTTTTACTATTTCTAAAGTGTTATTCCACATTTAGGAAAGAAACACACTACATTTAAAACGTATAAAAATTTAAACGAAGCAGGATTTGAACCCGCGCCTCTTCCTCCTCTGGACGGATTCCAAGAGGCGCGGGTTCGAATCCTGCTTCGTTCAAATTTTTATACATTTTTAAATTTAGTATTCTTCACAAACATTTTAGCCTTTAAATGGCCTCCCAATAATTATACTCTTTCTCTTCAAATTCTAATAAAAACCTAGTTTGAGAATAATTAAGATAAAAAAGTATTCAAGGCTACAAACTGGTTATATATTATACTTATCATTATTATAATGGACGCACAAAATTATAAATCTTGTCTAAATTTCATATACAATTTACAAGACCGCAGAGGCAAAGTGGTGAATATGCTTATTAAATGCATAGTTTGTAGGTTTACAATTGAGGAGTTGAGGCCTGTCGTGGCGCAGCGGCACAAGCGTGTGACTGTAACCGACAGGTTGTGAGTGCGATCCCCACTCGAGAAAATGAAATATTTAATATTAATTTTTAATTAAGTTACGCCACTCAACATGCAATGTCTCCAATTCGACGGAAAGTGGGGAACAGAAGTGGAACGGAGTGTCTTAACACTAGGTTCCCGGGTTCCCTCTGCCTACCCTGCCTTGTGCGAGATACAGCGTGAAGCTAAAAAAAAATAGTTGAGGTTAATTTCAACATTCAATTCAATTAGGTACCTATATAACAATTACTATATTACAATAAAATACATAAAAAACTATTATTTCAATGCAAAAAATCTATACTTATTGTCTAGGAAAACCTTGCAGGTTGTACGCTACCATACAATTTATATTTTATTGTCACCACTGCCAAACACTAAATTATGTTATATGATAGACTGCAACATATATATTTTTTTATCTGTACTTTGTATGCCGCACACAGCAGGGTAGGCAGAGGGAACCTGAAAACTTAATGTTCAAACATTCCTTTTTATTCATTTTTTTTTTGTTTCCTATCAACACTCCGTTCGCCACTTTTCTCCAAATTCTTGAGGCATTGCATGAAGGAATTCACTTTGTTTCGTTACGTGAGAAAATCAAAATATTAAACACTGCACTCCATCGAGTGGGAACCTACTCTTAATTTCGATTTTTTTCTACATATTTTTTTTCTTTATACCAGCTTCACGCTGAATCCCGCACACGGCAGGGTAGATAGAAGTTCCACTTTTCGCCGACTTTGAGGCATTGCGTGTTGAGTGGCAGAATTCAACGCCGCGTTTTGCGTTATCATAATATATTAATTATTTGAATAATATATATTTATTAATATACTTAAGAGCAAGTCTTGCTCAAGGGCGAAGACTGTCACTTAACCCCCAAATATGAGGTCATCCCGCCCTTGCATTGTCTAGAACGTGAGAGTGACCCGGACGAACGTTCACCCCCAGTTTATTTGCTACGGCTATGATTAGTTTCACTGTCTCAATGACTAATGCTTTAGAAAGCTTTTAACTACTTTAGTTTATTAGGTATTCCGCACACGGCAGGTTAAGCAGAGGAAACTTTGAAACTTAGTTTACATATATATATATATATATATATATATATATATATATATATATATATATATATATATATATATATATATATATATATATATATATATATATATCCTCCAGTGACAATCAAACTGGCGACCGCAACGTTTACAGTCGCCTGCTTATTCTACTGTGCTAAGAGAATCTATTTTTCAACAGATATTAATATAAAAACTTATTAAATTATAAACTCTCCCTCTGCTCCACACGTGTGCAGTCAGGCAACACAAAAATGAGCCATTACGACGTCTAGTCTTTTTACAGCGATAAAAAATAATTAGATTAATGACGCTAACGCGAGGTCCAACGTCACTGATCTATTGTATACATTGTATTTTACGTGAACAGTGTACAGTGACCGATCTTATATTGCTTTTATTGATGTAATGATTTCAATTTAGTGTTCATGTATTTTTTTTTAGTTTTACGCTGTCATATCCCGCACAAGGCAGGGTAGGCAGAGGAAACCCGGGAACCTAGTGTTAAGACACTCCGTTCCACTTCTGTTTCCCACTTTCCGCCGAATTGGAGACATTGCGTGTTGAGTGGCGGAACTCAACGCCGCGCTTTGCCTTATTACCAGAGCGAAGAAATGAAATATTAAATATTATATATATGTTGACTTATTTATTTATAACATTAAATATAGGTTGACTTAACGGTTTAGTGATGAGATATTCTGAGAATTCAATTAATAGAGATCATTAGTTTGTTATTGTTAATTGCAATAATATATTGAACTTTCTGCCTTATCCTGCCTTATACCTATATTATCTGTATAGTAAATATTCTTTAGTTTATCTTGTTTCTAGAGCTCACAAACGCGCGACTGTATATCTTCATATCATTTCTTCGCTCTGGTAACAAGGAAAAGCGCGGCGTTGAGCTCCGCCACTCAACACGCAATACCTCGAATTCGGCGAAGCCAGGAACGGAACCGAGTGTCCATACACTAGATTCTCAAAGTGTAAACCGGCTCACAGACTACAAAAAAATAATAGAGAACTGGATAAAACGCTGTTTTAAAACTTATTGCATTGTTTATTTAATATGTGTTGTCAAATTGGTCGGACATCCGTCCGTCCGTAACAAGTGACATCCTTCATCCGTCGTTATTAGTGTTATAATAATATGAATGTATACAGTGATAGACTTCTGGTATCAATACAAGAAGTTAAAACAAGCTGATCATTCCTAGGTTTTGTCTTCAAAAAGTTAGTAAGTCTTTTATGGGACATGGTTCACGT
Source organism: Eueides tales michaeli (assembly GCA_018249855.1). Lineage (NCBI taxonomy): Eukaryota > Metazoa > Arthropoda > Insecta > Lepidoptera > Nymphalidae > Eueides > Eueides tales. The sequence continues at coordinate 5,469 of DWMZ01004267.1, forward strand.
ATATATAATAAAATTCCACAAGCAATTTTAGACTTACCACTTCAAAAATTTAAAGTGAAAGTGAAAAATATATTGTTGGGCAAAGCATATTATTCAATTCAAGAATATTACCATGATAAGAATGCGTGGGATTAAATGATGTTGGTACTCATTCAGGAAGCTAATTATGTTATATATTTTCTTTAATTGATATTTTGAAAAGAGCAACTGTTGAGTTTCTTGCCGGCTCTTCTCAGCAGACCCGCCTTCCGAGCCGGTAGCAGCTCCTGTAGGACTGACACTACACACATTTCTATGTAACTTGACGATTCAAAAGTGCTTGTAATGGCCTAATTGAGTAAACAATATTTTGATTTGATTTGATACATTTCGGTTTAAGTCGTAAAGGTAGGTCTGAAATTAGTTAGTTTTAGTTAGTATCTACCTATGCACATACAAAAAGATAGTCTTTCTATTATTTCAAGATCGTTTCGTCGTAGAACTTTTTAAGTATACTCTGAAATTGAACTTAAAAATAAATATATATATTTGTAATTCAATAACCGATGTAAAGATAGTAAGTAATTCAATGAGGCCCGTCGTGGCGTAGTGGCATAAAACGTGTGACTGTAACCGACAGGTTGTGGGTTCGATCCCCACTTGAGGAAATGAAATATTTAATATTTTCAATTTAAACATTTGATGTTTTCATTTCTTCGCTCTGGTAATAAGGCAAAGCGCGGCGTTGAGATCCGCCACTCAACACGCAATGCCTCAAATTCGGCGGAAAGTGGCGAACGGAGTGTCTTAACACTAGGTTCCCAAGGTCCCTCTGTCTACGCTGGCGTGTGCGGGATACAGCGTGAAGCCGAGCAATTCAATAACACGCAGCTTATCATTTATCACTTAGTCAGTCAAAACCTAAAGCATTAGTAAAAAAATAATTTCACATTCAATCACCATAGACAACGTGCGATAGTCACTATGCAGTCACAACTTTGGGAAGTTAGTTTGTCATGCTTACTCTCATTTACATATTTGAACCGATCAATCTACCAGAGTGGCTTCATTTTTAAATTTGACTAATCGAAAATCCTCCAATGAAAAAGATTTTCAGTTACATACTATATTGTATGTATGTTGCATACATATTAGGGGAAGACCTCGGTTGACCATCGAAAACACGGTATAAACGATACTGAAGGAAGGTCACGTCAATAGTATAAGGACCCCCCGAAGGGCATGTATGAAGAGGTAAATGACAGCGGAAGAGGCGAAAGAGGTATACCGAGACCATAGCGCGTGGCGCTACCTTGTGATTACTCTTTGTGTTTCTTAAAGATGATTTTTACATATGGTTAATAAAATATTAAAATGTATATGAAACATATGCCTTGATTCATATCTATTCTGTTAACCTATTTTTATGAATATATTTCTGGTTTTATGTAAGTAATTGAAATTAAGAATTGCGTTAAGTTTTTAAATTTGAGACGTATTTATTAATCACCGACCACTTTCGTAGCATCCTTTCATCTCTTTTTGGTTAAGCTGCCTGGTAGAGATCACCAATGATATATTAATTTTTTCTTTTAATAAAACATTAAATAATAAATCTTGGTTTATATGACCCGAGGTCATATACAAAAGGACTTTTTGAGTGGTCAACATAAACAGAGGCATGTGCCTACAAACTCAAATTTGTATATATTGTCGGTTGTACAGAAAGTACAGTTGAAATCTGAAATTGGTACGGAAGCCTTGGTGGACGATTCCGACTCGCACTATACCGGTTTTTATTTAAATAAAAACAAATTTATATCTATACAAACAATTACTTTCCGTACTGACGTACGTAGACTGTCATATTTTATATAGTTGGGACAGACTCATTGTTACATAGCATAGGTTAGCTACTGTGGCTACAAACAGGTTATGGATTCAATCTTTACTATACGAAACGAAATTTTTTCGCGGCGTTGAGTTCCGCCAACGGAGTGCCTCAACAATAAGTTGCCAAGTTCCTGCCACCCTGCTATATAGCCAGTTAAATATTTCTAGGTTATTAGTGGCTAAATCTACAGTACATATATTAAAAAGTTTAACTTAAGCATCTTTTATATGTATTTCATACACACGCCACTGCCACATGGCGAATTATTTAAAGAACGAGTTTTCGTTCTGCCTGTGGTAATTATAAAATTATCAGTTTTATTTCAATTAACGCTACGTTTTAGCATAAAGTTGCGATTTTGCTTCAAAAGTTCTATTTAAAATATTATTATTCTTTTAATTTGCTCATTCAACGAATAGGTATGACACCAGGCTCAAATTTCGGTATTTTGAAGCTTTACACGGTATCCTGTATATAACCTGTACCTTTACCAGAGCACTCGAATCATTGATTTAATTAAAAGTAATTCATTCTCTAATGTTGGCATCAAATCTACGATCGTCACATTTCCAATGAGATACTGTCATACTGCGCTGCGACAGAAACTATAACAGGTTAATATATATATATATATATATATATATATATATATATATATATATATATATATATATATATATATATATATATATATATATATATATATATATATATATATATATATATATATATATATATATATAAACCTGGGAGAGTAATGTTAAGACACTCCAAGCCGAACCTCCGAAACGTAGTTCGCGTTGATGGCGTAACTCAACGCCGCTATTTTGTTTTGTTACGAGAGCGAAAATATGAAAATATTTAATATTTTAAATATTAAAATTTTTCAAGTGGAGGCTTGTGCCTCCGCGCTACAACAGGTCTTAAATTTATATTTTTTAAATTATTTATTTTTATACATTGAATATATTGCAATTGCTGACTGTAAACACATAGATTGTGGTTTCATTTTCTACTACAGGAAGTTAGTTAATTGAATAGTCCGTGGGCATTATTAATCCTACCCGGATTAAAAATGTCCATGGACTATTCAATTCAATCAAAAAGAGTTTTCTTTAGGAAAAATATCGCAAAAATCGATAATTTTACACAACGCCAAGAGTTACGACAAAAAAACAGAACTCAATAGTTAAATCGAATAAATTATTTAAAACAGTTAAGTCGAATAAATTATTTTTATTCTATAGTTCTATGTAGTTGTAAGTGCGTGGGTTCCGCCTGTACACTTTATGCTAGAGTAGATGTCGATAAATACAGTGCTCCGTGGACCGTATATGCCTTTCACATTAAATTATTTAAAAAAAAATACAATAAACTGTATAAAATTTAAACGAAAGAAATTTAATTCTACATTATTACTATACAGCAATATTAGCCTTTTTTTAAATGTAAAAAACTTTTATGTAACATTCTAAGACACGGAATTCTCTACTTCTTGCCAATTGATATTCTTGTTATATAATAACGGAAGTAAACGCCGCGCTTTGTCTTGGACAAACGTTAATATGTTTTTTGAATATAATGTGTATTCAAATTAGGCCTGTCGTGGCGCAGCGGCGCAAGCGTGTGACTGTAAACGACAGGTTGTGGTTTCGACCCCCACCCGAGGAAATGAAATATTTTCAATTAAAATATCTAATGTTTCATTTCTTCGCTCTGGTAACAAGGCGAAAGTGGGGCGTTGAGTTACGCCACTCAACACGCAATGCCTCAAATCCGGCGGAAAGTGGGGAACGGAGTGTCTTAACACTAGGTTCTTAAGTTCTCTACCTACCCTGCCAAGTGCGGGTTACAACGTGAAGCTGAACAAAGAAAAAAAAAGAAAATATTTTCTTGAATAGTCCAGACAGTGTCCCATTGAGTCTTGATAGCGGTTTTAAAAAAGAAATTATAAAACTAAATTTGAATTGTATTTAATAAGTAAATGACAGCAAAATGTCAATACGTCTTCCATTTTCTTTTCAAGGACGAGGTAAGATATTACGCAGAACTTTCATAATTAATGAACTTTTAACTACATTTGACAACACGAGCGTGCGTCTGTAAAAGCGACGGTTGAGCGTTCGATTCCCACTTGAGACAATTTTAATATTTACAGTTTCCTCGCTCTGGCAACGTGAAAAGAAAAGTGCGGCGTTGTGTTCCGCAATTAAGCCCGCAATGAAGAGTGTTAATGGAGAAGGGAGTGTCTTAACACTACGTTCTCATATTCTCTCTGCCTACCTTTTCTATGTGCGCGATACAGCGTGAAGCTAAGAATAAATAATCTTGACAGACTGCAAAATCACTTGTTTGAACGTTGGAACGCTTATAGGATCCTTAAGGCGTTCCATTATACGAGGCACTGAACCCTAATAATACCTACCAAAATCACAATCACGTGATAAATGAAAAAAAAACAGATTTAATCACGTAATCACTTTGCAGTATTCGGTGTCATCAGTAGACTGAGGTGGCATTCGTCTGTCAGTTGACATAATTATTATATGAAACTACCGTCAACGATACAAATTCATCTCAATAATTGCGTCGCGTGCGTCCCTGGATTATTGTAAAATGAGCTGACTGTTCTTGCCACCTTGTATTGTGACTTAGGAAGCTTCCAACCGTCTTCTCAATTGAAATAAGATTTATTTTGTATTTCTATAGCCTCACGGATTATTCTAGGCATATATCTGTTGCCAAACCTGATGTAGTGGTTGGATTAATTACCTGTATGCTCAAACACTATATTTTTTTATGGAAATGAAACGGCAAACTAACGTTCGGTTCACCTGATGGTAAGTGATCACCGCCGCTCACGGCCCCGTGTAGCACCAGAGGAGCTACAGGAGCGTTACCGATCTGTAAGGTGGATGGGCACCGGGGTCCGGCATTACCCAATGCGAAACGCAGTGGCCAAAGCCACTGCCACAGATAACAGATAACAATCCGGTCGAGTCCGCCCATGCGTGTTGCCATTGCTGACAACGTGACTTTTCCACGCGTACTTTAGTCGTTACCACACCATCTGTACTAGGGTGATCCTATTCTATATCACACGGCTAAATGGCTATTGATATAGAAGATGTGTTCCTTCACCCAAACACCGATGCTTCTTTTTGTTTGACCAATATATGATAAATCACTGCAACAATCTAGTTTGAATACAGATGCACACTGAAAAGGAATGTCGCTTGTAACTGGTCTTATTAATCACGTGATATTGTTTCAAAGAAATAATCTTACACAAACAATTTATTTAAAGATATAAAGACCATTCATTATATAATTTGTTATCATTTAAATATTTATTTATAATTCACACCTTTATATAAACATGCGCTCTTGACGGTCTGAGTAAATTGACAGAAATGTGACGATTTCTTCTGTCGATAAAGAAGTTTCACTTGAAAATCCCAATTTTGTGAATAATTTGAAATATAAAGTCGAGATATGTCTCTCTCTTTTGGTTTTTTGGATGTTAGATCGAGGCACTAGAAACGTGCCAGTTTAGCACTAATCACTACGCCAACGTCACGCTGTAAGAACACACGGTGGAGGTTGTACGGTAATAAAATATATTATAGAGGCCTGTCGTGGCGCAGCGGCACAAGCGTGTGGCTGTAATCGATAGGTTCTGGGTTCGATCCCCAGTCGAGGAAATTAAATATTTAATATTTTCAATTTTTAATGTTTCATCTCTTCGCTCTGGTAATAAGGCAAAAGCGCGGCGTTGAGTTCCGCCACTCAACACGCAATGCCTAAGATTCAGCGGAAAGTCGGGAACGGAGTGTCTTAACACTAGGTTCTCGGGTTTCCTCTGCCTACCCTCCCTCGTGCGGGATACAGCGTGAAGCTAAAAGAAATATATATATATATATATACATATATATATATATATATATATATATATATATATATATATATATATATATATATATATATATATATATATATATATATATAATAGGAAACCACCTGTTAAAAATAAAAATAATGCCTTGGAAATTGTAGCACAAAAGTTGGTAATGAAAAACCAAAAACTAAATTTGACACTATATTTCATAACACAGAAAACATAATGGAATTATTTATTATTATATATACATATTTACTCTAAGAAAAAGTATACAAAAATAATAAATACACTCTTATAAATTAAATTATTTATACATTTTAATATAAATAATTCAAAATAGCAATTAAATGATTCAAATTCATTAACGCAAGCCAAAATAAAAGTTTCCAAAAAAATATTTAAAAAAACGTAGACAAAATAAATAACATTATTGTAAAAATAAATAACATTATTACATTACAATAATTTACAAGAAGAAAATACATTTCATAATTATTTATATTATTTATTTATATATGTATATATATATATATATATATATATATATATGTATATATATATATATATATATATATATATATATATATATATATATATATATATATATATATATATATATATATATATATATATATAT
>DWMZ01004268.1:0-11878 GCA_018249855.1 Eueides tales michaeli
TCTGTGACATAAACGGCACAAAATGTAAGCAAGTTTCTATTATTTGTCAATTTATTGAGGTTGTCACATCTATTTACGAAACGCGAAGTGATATGTGCTCAACTGGCACACTCGGAAAGCCATAATCAAAGAACCATACTATATGTTATTGTTTTCGACTTCACTGGCGTTTGTTTTGGTTAACACATGTGTTTGTGAGGGTTTCTTATTTAAGTGATATTTAACATATATTTTGAGAGAAAAGTGCGGTTTCCTAAAAATAAGATCGGTTTTATTAAGGTGTTTGGTTGTTGTTAGTGTTTGTGGTGTTTCGTCCATTAGATTGCCTTGAGCGCCCACTCAATTGGGCTTCAGAAAGGGGATAAGTACCACGGATAGTCTCAATGTTTTTACCACAGACATTCGACGAGCTGACGCCAAAAGAGAGTATTTAGTTGGGGTTTTTCTAGATATCGTTTCTGCATATGATAATGTCTTTCTTCTCGGTACTCAGGCAGAAACTGCAACAGCTGAGTATTCCGCCCAAGTTGTCTTATTTCATTTGTAATCTGCTGACCGGCATTTCGATATCTGTAAAACATCCGATTCTTATTGTACCTCCCAGACTGGCCTGGAAGGCTCAGCTCTTAGTCCTCTGTTGTATAACCTATGCACTCATGACCTCGAATTGTCTGTCAATGGCTTTTGTAATACCTTTCAGTGCGCTGATGACATCGTCCTGTACTATAGTTCAAAATCAGTGGAGGACCTAACTTATCGTTTAAATACTGCTTTACACTATCTAGACCAGTGGCTCTTTGGCCATGGCTTGATATTATCTGTAACGAAATGTCGGGCGGTAGTATTCTCCAAAAAGAGAGTAACTAACACAATAAATATCGAAATTAGGAATTCTAAAATTTATTGTGGTGATGATACCATATAATTAGCAGATAGTGTTAAATTCTTAGGCATAGTCCTTGAGAAAAGACTGAACAGAATTGCTCTTGCTGAACATGTCAGCAAAAAATGTGAGCAAAAAGACCTGCCATCGGTGACTTCAGGTCCAACTTCCATCGTCGGATCAAGGCTTCGTCTGCTCTCCTCTTGACCCGCACTATGTCGCCCGTCGACCCGCTGCGCTTTTCCTAATTGAGTCCTATTACGAATGGTAAGAGAGCCCACATGGGAGCACCGTACAGTGCCATCTCAACACGCTAACATGAAGCAATTGTCATGAAGAATCCGGCCCTCCAATATTCGGTAGTAGCCTACCGAGAATATTAGATTTTTATATAGAGGTTTTCTTCCTCGCAGTCCGGCCGGTTAAGGCAAAACCGTCCGTTCCGCACATGATTACGAGACATGACCGGAATATCGGAACTCCACTCATGACCTTGAGTGGAGTTCCGATATTCCGGTGATGCACCTACGTGACAGTAGAGTAAGTACATGCCTCGCACGCCCGTCCTGGATACTCACACTGTGTTCTCTGCTGGTCAGAGGATCACGCGGAGAAACCCCGTCGCGTCGGATTATTCGCCATTACACCAGGAAAGATCCTATAGGCAATAATTACCCGCCCGCCCAGATAGCACCGACATGCAGTACTGCTCGTCACCCCAAATGTTATTCAAAAGTGACCAGCTGCAAGCGAGCATACGAGGAGGTTATTCGACTCCACCCCCCTAGTATATGAAAACCTAACCTAACGAGGGTGACTATCTAGGGCTTTTTTTTAAGGGCTTTAAATAAAATGAAATATTTCATATTTATGTGAACAACTTTAATATCAAATGGTCAATAAAAACATTTACTCTAGACTAAGTCCTTGAACTTAAACAGATAATTGTCGTCTAGCGCTACTACTGTATAAACAGAGCCGCTTAATAGTAGCTCACGTGTAAATCACTTGTGATAAAACGTTATAGTAGATATTAGCGTGATTGGTTTTTCCAATTATCTTACGGCATATCATAAGATCGTTAACTTTCCGCATTAACTAATGGCTGGTTGCACTTTATGACTCACTAATTATCAGCTGACTAAAAATATACGCACACTATTGAAATATTTTGTATTTATCTTTCACCTGCGTTTTGATCCCCGTTGTTAATTGAAAGTAAATAAGAATTCTGTAATCTTCTTAATACGTTGTTATATGGCATAATCTTAGTGCCTAAGGCAAATCTGCGGGAAAAGTGGGTTACATCGAAACTACAAAGACCTGTTGTTACAAACCAATGTGTCTAAATCAATTATACGATCTCTCTGAAGAAAAATCTAGGTTAGGAACTGGTAAGTTCATAACTCAACGATTTCACGGTTATCGAAAATACTTAATGACAACAACGAAGTTTTCAACTCATTTGGATAATTATTTAAAAATAAAAATAGCAATAAAAAAGAATAATAATATGGTAAAACTTTTGGTCTTCTCTGTGTGTTTGTTGTCAGTAGAGTTAACATTTTGAATAAAAAAACACACTGAGAAGATGAAAAGATTATTAATTAGCATATTTATTAGCGAGCATATTAATTAGCGAGCATATTAAATAGCGAGCATTAACGTATAATTTTAAGTCCATTTCAAATGCAATTATATTAAAAGTAATCAAGTTATGTTTTTCCTAAGGACCTATAATTAAGAAACTTGTCAAAAAGTAGAACTTACAATATAAACAAAAAAATTGGAAGCTAATAAGTCTACATAAATTTAATTGTAATTTATTTTATTAATGATGAGTGCATACGCTCGCAAATTTTAATTTGTTAAGTTTTTATGTTACGTTTCCGTAAACCTCAAGTTTTTAAGGAAATACTCATGGAATTAATACGGAACCATCGGTGGGTTAAAGACACCCACTTAATATTTTTACTATTACAGATTATTAATTAGCATGATTCAAAAGTTTTATATATATAAAAAAAGAGAAAAACATTCTCTTTTTTTATTATCTAATATACTTTTATTTCATCTGATGTTATTTAATATTATGTAATGATATATAATTATCTAACGATATTGAATATTATCTAATAATTATCACTTTTGGATGAAAACAATATTATTCAATGAAAATAAATAAAAGATTTTCCGTCCGAGACTATTAGTCGATGTTATTCTGGTGTAAGACCACCTTCACCGAGCTAATCAATTCATGCAAAGTAATTTATAACCAATTAAATATGCTAATAAGTATATTGCAAATGGGTTAACCAAAACAATACAATTTTATGTCAAAGATATGATAAACATTAATGTGGTTATTAAAAAGAGAAAAATAGTACCAATTAAAAATATATAGCTTTTAGTAAATGAAATCGTTAAATAGACTATGTCGATGTCCTTAAATCAATTGAAATATTTTAAAATTATTTGAATACTGTCAATATCAGAGGGTCAATAAAAATTATTTGACCTTGACCTTAAACAGATAATGGCACTGTCATCTAAGCGCGTGCTGTTATACTAAGATAACCCTTTGAGAGTAGCACACTGAATACCATTTGTGATAAAACGTTATCAGTTATACATATTAATGCTATTGGTTTTTCCAATTATCTGACGGCATATCGTAAAAGAAGAATAACGACACATTAAGGGTAATGGTAAGGCTGGATGCATCTAACGACGCACGAATTATCAATGGCATTAGAAAATGCACACTATTAAAATATTTTATATTTAGCTAGCATAAATAAAAGTAAATAAGAGTTGTGTGTTAATACATGGCACAATTTATTTAAGTGCCCAAGGCAAATCTAACCTTAACGCGTTCTATTAAGCAAAGAAAAATATTTTTGTGATTAGAATATTAGTATGGATTAAATAGTAAGTATAAAATCATTAATTTTGAACGTAGGCCTCTCCAATCGAGCCATCCTGGTATATGGAAACTGGGGTCCATCTTTCTTGGATCCGCTGTTAGCCACCAAATTAATTATGATACACATAGCGACATTTTTTTTCCTTTAACAACAATTGATGTGAAAATTTTGTTATAATAAAAATTCAATATTTTTTTTTTTTTTGCAAAATAGGCAGAGGGAACTTGGGATCTTAGTGTTGAGTGTTAAAAGTGGGGAACGGAAGTGAAAGGAAGTATCCCTCCCACTCCGTTCCCCACTTTTCCCGTTCCCGTTCCCGTCAGTAAAATTGATATTACTTTCATTTTTTAACAAAATAATAAAATATTCATTCAGCTTCACACTGCATTATATAACCAGGGCAAAGAAATGAAAACATTAAATATTTAATTTTATTTATACGTTTCAAAAAATAATCTTAAATATATCTAGTGACTGTTTTAAAATATGATCACTCGCTGATAGAAGATTAATTAATGACCAGTTGTTATAATAACAAAAAAGAAAATTATTTGTGAAATTAAAACTTAAATATTTTTTTTATTATTTTATTCAAGATAATTAAAAATCTCGCCGTTTCACCTTACCTTTTAAGTTGTATAAATTTTAGATGCCCGCAAAAAGTAACCAACTCTTATTTAATTTACCTATTAATAAGAGCAAGCATGTACAAAATATCTTTGACAATCGAGCCTGCACTAGTTATAATAAATTGTGTTCTCAAATTAATATTTTTTTGAAGCCAGCAACGATACTGTTTTTTAAAAAGTTAGTGAAATGTTTGAATAACGCAATTATTTTATACATAAACAAATAATATATGTTTGTTATATATTATATTTTATTATGTGTTTTAAACTATACATTTTTGATTATTTGTAATTGTCAGCTCTTTATAAATGAAAAATATGAATTGTCTCAAAAACAAATACATGAGCGCATACTGGCAACCAATAACTTAGTTGATTTGTGTAACTATAACTTAGAAAGATTTGAGTCATTGACTAATAAACATAGTTGTAGTTGTTCCAACACTGGATCAGCTGAGTCACTGATGCCTCATATTCAAAGTTACAAAAACCCTGAGGTCTTGGGTGTCACAACCAGGCAAAATATACAATCACTTGACAATTCCTCTAAAATCTCAATAACCACATTAAAGAAAACATTTATCATTTCTGATAAATTAGGAAAAGGCTTTGGGTCTCTTCTTAGTAATCACACTAGTAATGTTATAAATGTATGTTCGCCTGGAGCCAGTTACCAGCACAATATAAAAAAAAATTGTTCATTGACATTGAATGAAAATAGTACAGTTGTACTACTGTCTGTCTGTAAGAAAGCAAGATATCATTAGAAGTATGGAAAAGTTAATTGAAATTAATAAAGAAACTAAATGTAAGTTTATAATTTGTTCACTTCCATATTCTTGTTCTCTTACAGATCAACACAATACACACATATTTAATTTAAACATGACCATATATAATACGACATGCCGTCATAGCGACGCGATATTGTATTTAAATATAAATAAATTTATATCGTCTAGTTGTAAGCTGACAAAAGATATATTGTATCTGCCATTAGTTTATATAAAACAAATTGCTACTTTAGTAGCATATAATATACACAAACCTGTTATACATGGTATAAAAAAAATATATAATTTATTAAATATTGTCACATCCAGTTCTAGTTTAAGCTAAATATAAAAACTAAATCTAAGCAATACAAATTTAATATAGTACATCAAAACATTCAAGGCTTAGGTGGCAAAGAATTAGAACTGAAGTTGTTTCTTAAAAAATTTAATATACTTACATATTATCTGTCTCACGGAGCACTGGTTGACAAACATATTAAACATTGTTAACATAGAAAATTATAAAGTGTCAAGTGCTTTTACTGCTAAATGAGTTTAATTCAATATTTACGTCTAAAACAGTTTCTAAAAATTCAAAAATAAAATTTAGTGACTGGGCAACCGTGGGTATATACCGCAGTAGAGATAAATTATACGAACTGTACGGTATGAGGCAGTAGAATCGTGACCCAAGCTTTCTAAAGCGGATCAGTGTTTTCTCTAAGATATTTAAAAAGTTCTGCACTCAAGCTAAATCAATATATATAAAAAATAAAATTAAAAACTCGGAAAATAAAATAGGTACTACCTGGGACATAATATCTATAACAACTGGTAGATCCAAAACAAAACTTATAATGAGTCGGTAGAATTAAAAGTAGATAATAAATGAATTATTGCAGATCTTCAAGTCGCAAATATTTTTGAAAATTATTTTGCAGAAATACCGACTAGAGTAGCTTCTTCGTTAAAGTCATCTCCATCAGGTGCTGTTGAATTATTGCAAAGTAACACTGATAAATATACCACTAATTTTACTTTTACACATGTAACACCAGAGGAAATTATTAAATCTTTTAAAAGTCTTAATGTAAAAAAAAACTGGTGATCCATGGGGTATATCTGTTTAGTTACTGAGCTCTATTATAACACACATTGCACCTCACTTATCATCGATATTTAATAAATTTGTTGACAAAGGCATTTTTCCCGACCTCATGAAAAACAGTAAATTAGTACCATTGTATAAGAACGGAGAAAATAGTGATCCTAGCAATTATAGACCTGTATCTGTATTGCCATCGTTAAGTAAAATTTTTGAAAAAATAATTTTTGATCAATTGTCTGTTTATTTGAATATGCATAGTATTTTAAATAATGCACAGTATGGTTTTACTAGATGCAGATCTACAACAGATGCGGGAGTGGCACTCCTTAATTACATCTATACCGCTTGGGAAAATTCACAAAATGCGGTCGGGGTGTTTTGTGATCTGTCTAGGCTTTTGACTGCGTAGACCACGATACGCTATTACATAAACTTAGCCATTATGGAGTCAAAAGCAGTGCTCGTGATCTCATTGCTTTGTATTTGAGAAACAGGATTCAGCATGTAACTTTAAATGTAGAGTCTTCCGGTACCTTGCTGCGAATGGGTGTCCCACAAGGTTCCATTCTAGGGTCCTTTTGTTTTTAATTTATATAAATGACCTCCCCTTTTGCGTTAATAATTTATGCGATGTGGTACTATTTGCTGATGATACTTCGTTAATTTTTAAAGTAGATCGTAAGAAAGACAGCTATGACGAAGTGAATAGTGCACTGTCGCAAATACTTCACTGATTTACTACTAATAATTTAGTATTAAACGTACAGAAAACCAAATGTATAGATTTTAGTATGCCGAATGTTAGGAAAAAGGAGCTTAATTTAAACATTGATAATAAAATTTTGAATTTTTGTGATACCGCGGTTTTCTTGGGACTAAGGGAACCCTAGATTCGAAACTACAATGGGGCCCCCATCTGTCTTCTCTTGCGGGCAGACTGAGCTCCGCTGCATATACTGTTAGAAAAGTGAGGCAGCTTACGGATGTTGGTACTGCACGGCTAGTCTACTTTAGATATTTGCATAGCATATTGTCCTACGGAATATTACTCTGGGGCAATGCTGCAGATATCGAATCTATATTCGTAATTCAAAAAGAGCAGTTCGGGCCATATACAGCATGGGAGCTCGGGAATCCCTAAGATCATTTTTTAAAGGAACGGGTACTCTTACGGTTGCATCGCAGTACATATATGATAATATAATACTTGTTCGGAAAAATATCCACACTTCCTTAAAAAACAGTGATAGACATGGTATCAATACAAGAAGTAAAAACAAGCTGATCACTCCTAGTTTTCGTCTTCAAAAAGTTAGTAAGTCTTTTATGGGACATCGTTCACGTATGTATAATAAAATTCCACAACCAATTTTAGACTTGCCACTTCAAAAATTTAAAATGAAAGTGTAAAATATATTGTTGGGCAAAGCATTTATTCAGTTCAAGAATATTACCATGATAAGAATGCTTGGGATTAAATGCTGTTGGTACTCATTCAGGAAGTTAATTATGTTATATATTTTCTTTAATTGATATTTTGAAAAGAGCAACTGTTGAGTTTCTTGCCGGCTCTTCTCAGCAGACCCACCTTCCGAGTCGGTGGTAGCTTCCTGTAGGATTGACACTACAGACATTTCTATGTAACTTGACGATTCAAAAGTGCTTGTAATGGCCTAATTGAATAAAGAATATTTTGATTTTTTTTTATCTTTTTTTTCTTCTTGTATTTATTTGGTCTTTTCTATTTGTTTACATAGTTGTTGCTTGTACCTCAAATTCTATATTGGTTCTATCTACTAGTTAGTTTGATAAAAACTCAAACCTAAGAATTATTTATTAGTTTACAGAGATAGTTGTATGAGGTCGTCGCGCCGCTGAAGTCATCTCGTTATTTAGTTTGTAAGACATTGTCGTGTCTTAATCCTATTTTGCTCCTTCAATTAAAGTTGTATTGTATTTTGTTTTAATGAATATTGAATTTTTGTTTTTATTCTTTACCTAATGAATTTGTTTAAAAAAATCTCCACGATTATCTTAAATCTTTATGAAGCTTTATAAAGCACTAGTAACCGACAGCAACTTCGGTTACGTTGTGTTTTTGAATTTCTATTCACCAGCGCAGTCAATGAAAATAAAAGCTTATCTGCAAAACGTGTAAAATACGCTGAACAAGACTACTGATATGTTAGTCCTCCATCAGTAAAAACGCATTAAGGTTAAACGAATCAAAATGTCAAATATTTGGCCGTTGACTTGTATACTTATATATTAATACGTAATTCTGCTTAAATAATATTCAAAGATCACTTTAAATTTTATTATATTAATAACTACAGTAAGGAACTTTAGACTTGTCTAATTCTTTAAATAGAACAAACAGCTTTATCGATACTTGACCTTTTTTCACAAGATATTTTCGGTAAGATTAATATTGTATGAATTACTAATGAACTAGCAATACAAAAAAAAGACCTATTGCGTTTTTATGTGTTTTTTTAGCATTAAGGCTGTTGAGTGGTAGAACTTAATACCTAAACAATAATAATTGGATGAAATAATTAGAAAATGAAAATATTAAATATTTGATATCCTAGAGTGAAAATTAAACCCAAAATATCATATTACAGTCGCACGCCTGTGTCCCTGTTTATTTAGTTAGATATGAAAAACAAGCTATATATAAGCAATTAAATTGATCGAGGTTGGTAACTATGATTGAGAAGCTGGTTTTAAAATTAAGTAATAATATTTGAATTTTTTTAAGGGTATTAATTATTTTATCGTATAGGTTTTTTTGCTTTCCTGGCGTAAACATTACAAATGGAAAACCGGAAGAGTAAAAATATTAAAGTCAATATTCAATAATAATAATTTATTTACTTAAACTATAGTACACGATGGCTCTAAAAGAGGATTCCTAGACATCTCTATGAGAACACAGTAAGCTGAGTAGTAACTTTAATTAATACTTGAAAGGAAAAATGAAAAGGAGTATAAAATCGACGAGACACTACTAGTACTTTTCTAAATGAAAGGCCATATTAAAAAAAATAATTTATTACCTTCACAATAAATATAACCTATATTCATTATTTGAAACACAAATAACAATTAGACATTTACTTTATACATTCTTAATTATTATTTTGAACTTTGCTTCACATAAGCACGGACAATACAAATAACATCACATTGCGTAGACTTTGTCTAATATAGTTTTGATAATATTTATAGTTACAATTCTTTATAATTTACTTGGTCTTTACCTTTATATGGACACTGTTGAACTTTAAGATCACAAAACGTATAGCAAATGCTGTAAGTATTGAAATAAATAAAATAATTCCAAATAATAATAATATTACATCTAGCTGGTAGTATTCAGCCCAGGTTATGTTAGCTGCTGGCGTTGTCAAGTGGGAACCTCCGGTTCGCAATACGTGTTCCGTCCACCATACTGCACGTTCTAAAGGTGATTGTGGTTGATCGCGTAACAGGCTCTTGTATCTTGCCACATTGCCACGATACCTGAAATATGTTAAAGTATTGATATTTTCACATATATTTATAAATATTTTTTTGTAAATTAGTGGCTTCTTTTTTTAAATTGGTAAGCTACCAATTTAAAAAAATTAAAAAAAACGTAACTATTACGTTTATTTATAGGATTCCGAGTCTCAAAAGGTAAAAATGGAACCTTTATAGGATCAGCTGTCCGTCTGTCAAGACTATATATATATCTTAAGATTGCGTAGGAGGTCTACGGTTCTTTCGGGAACAGAAAGCTTCTAAATCCAAAGCACAATACGAGCATTTGTTTACCGTTTTTGCTGCATTTTGTATGAAATTCGCCGTGTAATTTTGATGTAAAACATTGCTCATAGACGGCACGGCACGAAGTGAAAACTTACAATACAAATAAAGAAAAAGTAAAAATTTATAGTCATTCCATAAAACAAAAATTAAACACTTTTATGTGTAGTTCATTTCATACAAAATGCATGAAGCAAAAGTAAGCTTGAGTTTTTTGAACTTAATATGCCGAGTAATCAAAACTTGGGGAGTATTTTCCGCAAAAAATCATAATTTTATATATTTAAATAAGTATGTAATTAAATTGTTATATATTATGGTATAGATATATTGAACTATTACGAACTTATATGTTTGTCCTCATTTAGTACGCAATTAAGTACAATTACTTCATTTCATACAAAACGAATGCAAAATTAGGTTTGTTTATTTTTATCAGTTGTATTTCCCGTACATATAATCCAGCGAGTTCGACTCGCATTTGACGGGTTTTTTTTTTATTTATATTACAATAACTCGCAGAAATAAAATCAATATACCATATACTGAAGACGTACTTTTGGTTGTTATCGAGAATATCTTGTATGGCTGTTCTTAGCGCATCTTCTGTCAGGTCATTAAGAGTAATTCGCCGACCTAGATTATGTATGACGTAGTGATCTGCGTTGTACCACTGATCCCAAAGTTGAGGTATGCCAAGGAGCGGCACTCCAGCTGATATACCTTCGTCGGTTGATTGCAAGCCAGCTTGAGTGATAAACATCTTAATTTTCGGATGCCCTAATTAAAAAAAAAATGAATAAGTAAAAAATAGTCAATTTGCCGGTCATATCATAAAAAAATTGAATATAAATTAGTTCTTACCTAGTAAATCGGTCTGAGGGAACCATGTACTAATTCTTACGTTCTTAGGACACTCTGGGTAATCTAATACATCCCATCTCCATAGAATATCGTATGGTAATTCTGAGAATACTTTCGTGAACACTTTTAATTTGTCTTTCGGTAACAGTGATGGTTTAATATTTGAACCGAAACTTACATAGATGACTCCATTTTTAGATGAATCAAGATAAGTTTGCAAATCCTAAAAACAAAAAAAAATTGAATGGTAACAAATAAGCTAGTTACTAGATATTTCTAGATGAAAACAAAGAAAAATAAATAATTTATTTTGGAATATCATTAATATTTGTCAAAAACAAACAAATAATCATAGTTTTTTGCAAAATGACATCTACAAAAAAAGTTTGTTTATTTGGCTGATGATTTTCTAAGATAAAAATATTATTTTTGTGATTTGTAAAAATAGAAAGAAATGTTAACTTTATTCTGTTTGCGAACATAGTCGTTCGAAACAGCAAGTAATATTATTTATTGTTGCAAAGTACTTTATTCGAAATATTATCTAAATTTATTAAGCCTTTTCATTGGTTACCTTTACGCCTTCACCTCCGATACCCACTCGAGAAAATAAAATATTTAATATTTACAAATGAAATTTCTCCATTTAATGGAAAGTGGGGAACGGAAAGCTTGTCTTAACTTATTTGAGTATTAATACAATTTAAAGGAAAGTAAAGGAACTAACTGTAACAATATTAAGTACTTCACCTTTTTTTCATATATATATATATATATATATATATATATATATATATATATATATATATATATATATATATATATATATATATATATATATATATATATATATATATATATATATATATATATATATA
>DWMZ01004269.1:0-11875 GCA_018249855.1 Eueides tales michaeli
AAATACGTCATTGTTGCACCAAGTTATATTTAACACTTCAAAAGCTAATGCACTTATTGTACAGTTGTCATTGAAAGTATCGTTTGTGTAACAACGATCATATAATTGTATTGATTAATATTAAATACAATTATTTATATTTCATTAAGAATATGTGTATTTTTAAATTTAATAAATATATCTAGCTATCGCCAGATTTGAAGATAAAATTTTTCTTTTCTAAAAGGAAAACTTTTAGCTTCACGGTATATCCTGCATATATCAGGACAGACACAGCAAACCTAGTGCTAAGAAACTTCGTTCTTATTAAGAGATATCCGCCCTCATTTTCCTCCGAATTCAGATATTGCTTGTTGTTTAACGTTACTCAACGCCGCGCTTAGCCTCGGCGACTCTTCACTGTTCATTTTAAATACATTATGCGTTTTATGTCAAAAACCGATACTGTGTCTCTTAATCAAAGTTATTCTTTTAGTGTAAATAAATATATGTATACAGTTAGGTAAAATTATTGTGATGGGATTCACTCAGCACACAATGTATTGAATTCGGGCGGAAAACAAAAAATGAAGTATGTTGCACTGGTATTATTTGTCTAATTCTCTAAAGTTGTCCCTCACAAAGCCCTAAATACCGCCACTATAAAAACAGCAAAGACAAGTCGGTTGTATGCAAGTTACCTTAAATAATCGTTTTTTTGCATTTTTTACAATTTGTTGTTTTAGTGACAACAGAAATACATTTTTTTTCTTTTCTTTCAGCTTCACGCTGTATCCCACACACTGGGTAGGGTAGAAGAGGGAACTTAGGAACCTAGTGTTAAGACACTCCGTTTCGTTCTTCACTATCTACCGAATTAATAGCATTGTGTGTTGAGTGACGGACCTAAACGCCGCGCTTAGCCGCTATGAAATTATTAAATATTTTTTGCCTCAAGTGGGGATCGAACTCGCAAACTATCACGTTTACAGCCATATTCCTTTGCGCTATGACAAACCCCTAGAAATACAATACGTGTGAGAATTTCCAATATCTCCCTATAAGAGTTCTTGAGACACAGGCTGGGCAGACGAACATCGTAATCTTAGTAATAAAAGCTCGATACGGAACCCTAAAAAGAGAAATTTGCCATTTACTTAAACTTTTCTAAGCTTTTTAGAGCAACAAGCTCCTTAAACATGGCGATAACTAGTTATAACTAAATAATATGATGTAATTATAATTATATTTATGTATAATATTATTATTTTATGTACATAATCTATGTGCCAACTACAAATTTACATGAGTTAATATGTTTATTTGTTCTATTTTAATTATTGTTGTATATTCTTTTAACTTCACTATCCTACACTAGATAGGATGGGCAGAGGAAACTTGGGAACATAGTCCTAAAACACTCCTTTCCATTATTCACTTCACCTTATATCAATATCGTTTATATATTTTCCTTTAGCTTAGCAAAAGGTAAATTGAAAGGATCCCGTTCATTTCGCATTCATTGGTTTAGGCCGGAGATTTTCTTTTGTTACTTCCCCTATAGTTAGCTTAGACTAAACTATATAATGAAATGGCATAGATTTTTCATTTCATTTAAACAATTAGCGTTCTTTATAATTTATATTATTATAAAATAAAATTCGAGACCTGCGACTGTTAACGCGACAGGTTGTGGGTTCTATTCCCACTCGAGGAGCTCGTGTTTATTTCCGCCACTCAACACGTGCCTCAAGCTCAATGGACAGTGGAGAATGGAACAGAGTGTCTTATCATTAGATTTCTAAGTTCCCTCTGCCTACCCAATCAAGGAAAAACAAAAGATAATATTTAAATTATTTTCAATTTCCCGCTCTGAGTGACAAAGCACTGCGTTAAATTTTGCTATTGAGTGCGCAATGTCTCAATAAAAAAGGCCGAAAATTGTAAATTAAACAGAAAATAAAAACAAATAAAACATATTTACTTAATGTAATTACACCGTTTTCTTATTTATTTGTTAAAATTCTTTATAATTTTGTCTTTTCTTGTTGTAGTATAAGAAGTTTTTTTTTTGTAAAAGTGAATAAATACATTGTACATATTAAATAAATAAATCTGTATGTCAATAATAAAATTATTGAAAACATATTATTGTATGATTTTATTTTGAATACAGCCCATAATGTTATGTATAAGCACTTATTCTTCATTTAACCGAAGGGACCCACGTAAAATTACACTTAAAATTCTTTACCCGTCTGCACCCAAAAGGAGGGTTCTGTTCTAAGCGAGTATATGTTTGTTTCTTTGTTACCTTATAACTGAAATACCAGTGTACCGATTTCGATAAACATTATATTGTAGGATTTGTTTTGATGGAGGCTTAGTTCAGTGCACTCAGGTATTTTGCTTTGGTATTTTTTCATAATTCACTTCTTAATTATATCATGTTTAGATTCATACTTTTTCCTATTGCCTGCAAAAAATGACAACTGTGGATTTTATTCCCATACTTGTGGAGAACACTTATATTTAAATATTTATACATTTTCACCTTCTCTAAGAAAAAGCTTTAAAATTTTGAGTAATTCTACGAAAAGCGGAAAACATAACTTTTAGCTATAAATTTCTAAAAGTTATGTTTCCTGCTTTTCGTAGAATCTCTCCCTTTGATTACCCTAGCAAGCAGCGGGATACAGCGTGAATATTTTTTAATGCAGCGTTCCCGCAATCTCATCCATTGTTGCCATTGCCCTAAGCTTATCAGCTTCACGCAGTACATCACGCGTATGGCAGGGTAGGCAGAGGGAACTTGGAAACCTAGTGTTAAGACACTCCGTTCTGTTGCCCAATTTTCGCCGAATTGATGCATTCCGTGTTAAGTGATGGAGTTCGACACCGCGTTGTGTGTGTATGGTGTGAGTGTGTGTGTGTGCGAAGAACTGAAAAAACTATATATTTAATTTGAAAATATTAAATATTTCATTTCCACGTATGGGGATCGAACCCACAACCTGTCGCGCTTGTACTCACACACTTATGCCCCTACGCTACGACAGACCTCTTACATATAATTAAGTAAAAAGTATACTCTGAGATAACTAAATATGAATATACTGTGTCGATATTTGATTAAGAGCTAACGTACGGCTTACTTAACGAGTTTTATTCCTTGAATGGAATTCAACGTGGCGCAGTCACACATAATTTGACTTTAAATACTATGTATTGAGGGGAATTATTATATTGAAACTGAACCCGGCGCCACCCACGTGGTCGAGCTCGTCGTCTGGTTGAACCTAAGTTGACGCGGTACTAAGTTCGGTTTCCACTCAGGGGAACTAAATATTTTATAATTTCATTACCTCGATCCGGTAACAAGTTACAAAGCACGGTGCTAATTACGTAATTCAGTACGCCTTTGAAAAACGAAAAAGTTTCAAAACAGGGTGTCTTAATATTAGGTTCCCAGGTTCCTACTGTCTACTTTTCTATGTGTGGAAGCGCGTAGCCGAAACGATCATTCCATTTTAATAACCAATTTCTGCATAATTTTCGAGACATCTCGTGTTAAGTATATTTATTGATATATAGGTTGACCATTGTCGCAGTGCAGGGGCACAAACGTGTGACTGTAAACGCGACGAAGTTTTGGGTTCGATCCCCACTCGAAGAAATGAAATATTTAATATTTACAAATTAAATACACAAAATGTCTTAAATTCGGCGGAAAGGGTAACGGAACGGAATTTGGATTCTCCCATGATCCCTCTGCCTAGCCCAGCATGAAGCTACGATTTGTATAGAAAATGGGGACCAGAGTGTCTGAACACAACACGTGTTAAGACACTCCGGTCCCTCTGCCTATAAAACTAACAGGTTACTAACCTATAAAACGAACATTTTTGTTCAAAAAATAGCGTAAAATCCTTTCAACGTACATATCACGCATCTGTCAATAATGCTTTATTCTTATACGTTAGAATCACGTCAAAAGAATGTTATGTAAAGTTCTTTCCTACCTTCGTTCTTCGTTCATATCAATATTGCGAAAAAGAACTGTATATACTCGCAGTGTCTGTGGATTCGATTCGGAGTGCGGCGTTGGACTCCGCCAATGATTCCTTGACAAATAAACAAAAAAAAATCACTATTAGCGATAGAACCTTCTCTATTTAGAATTACTTTAATAAAAATTGTACTTTTAAATATTTTTTCAATAATCTATATTTGACGCTTGCTACTTATTTATAAAAGAAAGACAAGTTAAAAGACTTTTTAATTTTCTTAGTTTTTGTCGTTAACGAAATTAATTATGTGTCTAGAAAGTTAATCAATTAGTGGTTTTATGAAATTAGGACCAACTTTGGAAAGAATATTGAGTTAATAGAATGTGATAGATACAAGGATTATTTTATAAAATCTATTAATAAATATCTCATTTACATTACGTCTGATACAAAATCTCTAAAATGGCCTATAATAACGAAGAACAATTTTAAGCTACAGAAATAAAGATATTCTATTTACAATTTCATGAATTCATTGAAGCAAGGACGGAGCTGAGGGAAGTACCTGGGACTTGCAACTTCTCCGTCTGTTTGCACATGTTCATTTCAGGAACTACAGGTGACAGAGTGTTTTTTTTTTCAATCGGATGCCATCTACGCAGATTTTTTTAGTATGTTTTAAGAAAGATTGAAGAGCAAGATTTAAGAGTTACAAGAACTTTGATGATGATGATGACGAAAGATAAGGTGGTGGTAAAAGAAAGTAAAAATATATATTAAAACATTAATAAATGCCTTGTTCTTTTAGCTTTATATTGTATTCCGCACATAGTATTATATAGACAGGAATGTTAGGAACCTTGTGATAGGACATTTTGTTCGAATAAAGCTGTTTCGGTACCTACTTTTCGCCGGATTTCGGAAGCATTGCATGTTGAGTGGTGATACGTAAAGCCGCAATTCGCCTCGTGACCAGAACGAGAAAAACAAAAATTATTAAATACTTTATTTGAAAACTGAACTCATAACCTATCGCATTTACAGTTTACTCGCACACTTAAGGACACAAGACTGACCTCTACAAATTACCACATTGTTTTATAGAAATAAAAACTGTGAATCCCATGAGTAAGTGATAACATTTGTTTGGACCCATCGCTCTACCCCCATAACTCACCCGCCCTGAAAGTGTGAGATAACGTAATCGTATGAAAGGGACAAAGTAAGTTAATCTTGAACTAAATCATGTAAGAAGGGATAATTGTGAAATTGTCATAATTTAATTTCTTTATAATTTCGAGCTGTATCCCGCATATAGTGGGTTAGACTTAGGCTAGGTTTAGGGAACATAGTGAAGACCTTATCTAATATACAAGTAATCATTTTATTCTTTTTTGTTGTAGTAGTTGTACTCGTTTTTTTTACTATTTTGTTGTAGCTTCACGCTGTATCCTGGACTTTACAGGGTAAGCAGAGGGAACTTGGGAACCTTGGAAAAGTTTTAAGACACTATCCCATTCCCTACTTTCCGCTGAATGGAGGCGTTGTGTGTTAAGTGGCGGAACTCAACCCCGCGCTTTGTCTTTTTACTGGTGCAAAGAATTAAATTATTAAATATTTTATTTTCTAAATGGGGATAGAACTCGCAACCCCACATAAAACCCGCTATATGCGTGATATATGCAGAATAATATGATCATATAACCACGCAACCTTTGCCTACCCTGCTATAATTGGAATGTAGCGTGAAACTAAAATATAATTACTATAACATAAAAGAAACCTGTCTCTTAAAATGTTGTATAGATCTTATTACTAAATATATTCTAGTAATAAATTCTTTAGATCTGAATACTGAATCAAATAAGAAAAATTGCCTTTTTATATATATTTTTTCGAATTCCCCACTCAAAAAAAGGATTTACATGTCAATAATAATTTACTCGTTGTAATAGATAAAGTGCGGCGTTATGTTCCGACACTCATTACGCAATGTCTTAAAAGTGGGTGGAAAGTGTAGAGTGTTGTGTCTTAACAACACTAGGTTCCCTTTACCCACTCTGCCTTATAGACACAACGCATGCAGCTTCTAGTTTTAACTATTTTTTCCTCAACCAGGAATCAAACTGCCTACCTTCAAGTGTAGCTAGTACACTAGTAAACTTTCGCCTTGTTACATTTAATTAAAGTTTTTGATGGAATAAAACATTTTCATACTATAAATAGGGTGGTTCGTTTATTTATATTCTTAACTTGTTAAAGCGAATATCAAAGAGAGTTTTAGTTTGTATTAGTTTAACCTAAGAAAATACGCATTATATATAATTTTGCATAGTATATAATTTTAGATATAGTTTGAGGGACATTACTTTAGATAGTATAATATATATAAAATTATTCTTTTAATTAAAAAATAAAAGAACAGTCATGACGAAGGTTTACCAAACTGTAATTGTAAATACGCTTGTTTGAGGTTCAATTATATTTTTTCCTTGTTCTCGTTAGAAGGCAAAATGCGGCGTTGAGTTCCGCAATCCAACTTGCCATAATCTAAGAAGTGTTTTAATAGAAACAGAATGTCTTAGCACTAGGTTCTCAGTTTTCCTCTGCCTATCCTGCTATACAGCATGAAGCTAAAAATAAGAGCTTTTAATTTTAAGATCAATACATAAAACTGTAGAGACACCTAAATAAAAAATATATTTAAGCTTTACGGTTGCTGCATATATCAGATGGCCTAGTGTTAAGACAATTTTACTTACTTAGCTTCACGCTCTCACTCTGGGTTTGGTAACAGATACACCCTAGCGGGGTAGGCAGAGAGAACCGGGCGCCAAAAGCTACGGTCTCAGCATACCTCTTTCGCTCCCATCAGCCTCTTCACATAAAACCTCCGGATAGTTCTCCTGCTTTTTGCGTGACCTTTCTCTAGTATCATAAATACCACGTTTTCGAAGGTCAACTGAGGTCCGTTCACTCTGTTACTACTCATATTTCCTTCATAAATATTTTTGCCATTCTTTTATCACTCACTCGCTCAACGTGCCCAAACCACCTAAGTACGTTTTTCTTCATTCTTACTGTGACATCCACGCTAGTACCTACCATTCTATATATTTCTTCATTAGCTATGTGATCAGCTAAACTTACTCCGCATATCCTATGGAGAGATCGCATCTCTACATAATTCTTTTTTTTTACATTCTTGGATACTCCGATTTCCATATGTCTCCAAATTCTCAAGATATTGAGTATAGAGTAATGATTTCCAAAGTCCCCCAAAAACAATTCATACCCCCAATTACGAAATGAACCTACCGTTTCGTTAACAGTCTAGTACAGGTACTGTAGAACTGCATCTACAGTAGCTGTACTGTAGACTGTTAATGAAATCTGCATCAACAAGCAAACACAAAAAACTATCGATTTTACATATACAAGTTTTATAGGAGTTTATAAATAGAGACATTTCATTAGCAAAAGAAAAAAAAATATTCAGAAACAAAAAAGTAGAAGCGTATAAAGTTCCGTGACTGTTCAGTTTTACAGTGTTTAACAGTGTCAGATCGAGCTGAAATTTTCTTTAACAATTAAGTTTTGACGAAAATAAAATCAAACATATCATTCTCTCTCAGCTTTACGCTGTATCTCGCTCAAAGTAGGGCAGGCAGAGGGAACTTGGGAACCTAGTGTTAAGACACTCCGTTCCTCTTCACCCGCAACCTATCGTTTACAGTCACGTTTGTGCCCCTTGCGCCGTAACAGTCCAAAGACAAATATATATTTGATTAAATATAATCAATAATATTGTTATTCCACAAATGTAAAAAAAATCGAAATCGGCATTGATTTCCGCCACTCTAAACGTAAAGTCTCAAATTCAGCGAAAAAAGAGAAATAGAAACACTCTTAATAGACAACTTCACGCTGTATCCCGCACATGGAAGGGTACACAGAAGGAACTTGGGAACCTAGTGCTAAGACACTCCGTTTCGTTGTTCACTTTCCGCCGAATTTGAGGCATTGCGTGTTGGCGGGAGTTTACTTGGAGGCGCATTTCTACCTGTCACCGTACCAAATAAATGTTCATGTATTAGTTTAGTAGTTAATTTAGTGTTAAAAAGTCTAACAAATAATATAAAAGAGAATACAATAAATATAAATTAATTTATGTCAAAAAGTATTGTTCCACCCATAAATAGACGTGCTCCAATGAATTTTATACATTTCATAGTAAACGTATAATAAAAACCAAGACACGTCCAACATTTCAATTTAACATGCAAATGTCATATAACGTGACGTTGTTTAGTGCTCGGACTAAAACTTAATTATATTTCTAGACGCGACGAGCTTCCACGCCACCACTTAGTCAGTCCGCATTTCGCAAATTCACAGAATACTCGTGGAAGGTATCCGACGTGTTTGACTTTGCATAATAACATTTTGTAATTTTAAACGCTGTTTAAAATGTTTTATATTTAATCCCTAATGCAAAAAGGGTGTTGTAAGATTAACTCGTCTGTCAGTCAGTTTGTGCTTTTGTCTGTGTATCTATTTGTTTGTATTGAATTAATGAACAGAGTGCGAATTTTTTAAATTGTAAATATTGATAATCGCAATAGATCGTTAGTTAAAGAGCTACTGGTTTTATTTGAAAAGAAAAATTATGTGGGATAGTTCAAACTAATCATGGCACTTATACCTATAAGTGTGCGGCTGTAAGCTCCACAGATTTGGGTTTCATTTCCTACTTAAAGGAATGAAATGTTTAATATATGTTAATTTCCTTGCTCTGGCCAAGAAGCAAAGTTCGGCGTTGAGTGTGTCTTAATTGGAACAGATAGCTTATTACCCTAGTGCTACGGAACCTATTCTCAAGTTTCCAAAGGAAATGTGGAATATTTCAGTCATTAGAAAAGGCTATAGCTTTTTGATACAGCTTTTTGTTATATCTTTACGCTGTACTGAGCGCCAAATACTACGGTCTCGACATACCTCTTTCTTCTTGCCCATGTATGATATTATAGTAAAAAAAAGAAAGATTTTCTACGTCATAACAATTTTTCATATTATTAAGCAAGCGAAACCACAAGCAAAGCTTACATCTAATATTTATTTTAGTTTAAATGTAAATTATTCAAACTACAGCGATAATTTATGACACGAAGCGATGACTATCAAAAGTTCTTAATGTGATGTTAATTTTGATTAATTAACATTCAGCGACCCAATTGCTAGAATAAATTTGAAATATTACGTAGAGTGAATTTGTTAACATAAAACACTCCTGAAAATTAAAATGATTATCATCTTTCTAAAACATTTGTGACATTAAATAAAATAAGTAAACAGATACATAAATAATAAATAAGTAAACATAAAAAATAAAACAAATTTAAAGAACAATTGTATGAAACTGTCCAACTATCCAAAGTTAGACAATAAAAAGTTATATAGTCAATAAAATTTTAGATCTCCACTTAATTTCACTTTACAGTATTAGATAGAAGCTTTTCTAGTTGACTGTACTAAAAATTATACTCTGTACTGTGCTTAGTGCAAAGTACCTATTAGCATGCTGTAAGCGCGTGAAATGCAAAATTTGAATTACTCTATTCTATTTACTAATGAATAAAAATTGATTAATGAATAAAAATTTCCTAGAAATTTTGTCGAACTTAATATTTTAAATTGTCGTATCTCTTATTTATTTACAAACCGATTTAAATAAAACAAATGCTTAATGCTGAAGTAATGTTGTCAAAATAAAGTAGTGAAAACTACATTTAAATCTTTTTGCGGTTAGACGGGAACGGAGTATCTTTATAAAAGGTTCCCAGGTTCCCTTTGTGTACTCTGCTATGTATAGGATACAGCGTATAGCTGAAAATTGTTATGTATATAAGAATGATTTAAAAACATCATCAGGTCCTTTTTAACTTTAATTACCCTTATACTTTTTACGCATCTTTCGCATATAACAGTATAAGCAAAAACAAACAACCTTACAATAAATTTTGAGACATTGGATGAAACTCAACGCTGTACTTAGTCTATCCTAACTAGAAAACTAAATTATAAAGTTTATTTAGAAAATTGTATTTACCACCTGAGTGTGAAACCCAATTCTATAATTGAATTGCGCTTTTAGTTGAGTACATTTTAAAAAGAAAGTCTAAAAGGAAATTGTATATCGGTTCTCGGTATAACACTAAGATAAGAAAAAGATTTTGAAAGTTTCAGATGGTTTAGAGCTTTGAGTAAGGATTTTTTATATATTTTAGTCATTATTGTAAATTATCGTAGATCAGTGACGTGGAGTCGCACTCTAAATCTGAAAAGCTGTGGGTTGAATTCCTACTCGATCATATAAGAACCAATAATATTTTTTAATGTCGGTATTGAACTCCGCAGCCACTCAGCACGAAATGCAAAAGGAATTGTCTTAATTAAAAAAAAGTATGTTAACACTAGGTTCCCAGATCCCTGTCTACCTTTCTAGATGCGGGCTACAGCGTGAAACTAAAATAAGCTTTGAATTAATTTACAAATACATACTTCAAAATATATATCTTA
This sequence comes from Eueides tales michaeli, assembly GCA_018249855.1. NCBI lineage: Eukaryota > Metazoa > Arthropoda > Insecta > Lepidoptera > Nymphalidae > Eueides > Eueides tales. The sequence goes on from DWMZ01004269.1 coordinate 10,569, forward strand.
CTTAAATTTCAATATGTAATTATTCTCTACTTTTAAAGTTACTATAAACCAAACTAAATCTGTACCGTACAATAACGGCACAGCGGAAAGTCATTACGGCCTTTGGAAACTACTCGTATAAATATACTAGTATAAATATGTTCATATGTCAAATCTAAGAAATATAATACACTATTAGGCCTGTCGTGGTATGAGGCCACAAGCAGGAGGCTTAAAACGCGACAGGTAATGGGTTCGATTTCCACTCGAGGAAATGAAATATTTAAGGCTAAGTGCGGCGTCAAAATTATAACATCTCCCTATATAAGAAGTAGCAGGAAGCACTAGTGTCAAGATCCTCCGTTTACCGCATTCCCCTTATATTGAACAGAGCGTGTTAAGTGGCGGAGATTAACGCCACACTTTATTATACAGTCTTATTTTGAAATATAGAACTTTACTTTGTCAAATATATTCTGTGCCTAGATAGCGTACTACAGAAAATAACAACAAAAAATACTCTCAGTAATGTAATCAAACTGTCAAGCCAAATTACTTCGCTCGCTACAAGTTTATTTATAAAGTTCAATTGAGTATTTCAATTTTTTTGCTATATAAAAAATTAATACGAATTAACACGAGCGTCATTATATTCGTCATTATGTTCCGCTACTCAACACGCAATGCTTCAAATTCGGCGGAAATTGGGGAACGGAAGTGGAACGGAGTGTCTTAACACTACGTTCCCAAGTTCTCTCTGCCTACCCTGCCATGTGCGGGATAGAGCGTGAAGCCAAGGATTATATTCACGCTGTTAACTATTTCGCCAAATAGATGGAACCTAGTATTAAGACAATCCATTCATTTTTTTTTATTGTGGGACTAGCGGGAACTCAATGCCGCGCTTTACCTTACAACAAGAGCACTGAAATGAATATATAAAATACATTTTTTCTAGTAGAGTCGAACCCACAACCTGTCACCAGCAGCCAGCCTGCACTATAACAGGCCTCGGATTCAATTTACTATTTATAGAACAATATTATTACAACAGTTTCTAGAAGTACAACTACTACAGTAGTGTTACCAGAACAATTAGTATTTACCTCGTAGCTCGGATAATGTTCTATTGTTTCATTTAATTACTATGACTATTGAACACTGAATGGACTTCAAATAATCATTTCTACACTTTGTCATATTCTATAAGCTAATGGAAGTCAAGGGAACCTATTATTTAAGTATAGTATATCCAGGATACAGCGTGATAGATATAAAAAAACCCTTTATTTCACAAATCAAGGGGAATGTTTAAACGTTCATTTTGT
>DWMZ01004270.1:0-11874 GCA_018249855.1 Eueides tales michaeli
TATTCTTTGCAATATGTGTTTCTCTATCAACACCATGCCTTCCCCTTTTCTCTTCTTTATTCTTTTCTTTTCTAATTTCTTGCACGCGTACATTTTACCCGTTGCTCGGACCTGGTAATTAAACATTTACTTATTATATTCTTAATTTATAACAATTTGAGGCCTGTAATGGCGCAAATTAAATATTTAATAAAATATATTAATATTTTCATTCCTTTGGTCTGGTAAGAATTCAACGCACGGCGTTAAGTTGAACACGCAATGCCTTAATTTTGGCGGAAAGTTGGAAATGAAACGGAGTATCTTAACACTAGGTTCCCATGTTCTCTCTGCCTATACTGCCATGTTCAAGATGTTCAGCATGAAAATGAATGAAAATTATAATATTTATATTCAAATTATTTATGTATAGGATTCGATTTCCACTCAGGTAAATATAATTTATTATTTTCATTACTTTGCTTTTAATAAGACAAAATACGGCGTTAAGTTCCGCCATTAGGCAGAATATGTGAAACCGACTGTCCTGCTTATCCCTGTATTTAGCAGAATATACAGGTAAAGTAAAAAATTTATATATTTCTAATTAAGGAAACAAATCTCACCTGACAAGCGCAAACTTCGCCAAAACCACCTTTGCCCAACACCCTGTACATCCTGAAGGTGTTTTGGGTGACCGGCTGCGCCTCGAGCCACTTCCATTGTAAATATCTATAAAATTACATCGAATATATAACGCAAGCATATTTTATAACAGAGGACCCCTTATTGACCAGTCTCATCTGTCCTTGGAATATTTGTAAAGAGGGAACCAAAACGTTTACTTCACGTAACAATATATAACAGTTATAATTTATAGACACATTTAGATCGAGGCCTATTGTGGCGCAGAGCCACAATAGTATGACTGTAAAATTGACAGGTGCTGGGTTCAATTCACAAGCGCGGCATTGAGTTCGGCCACTCAACACACAACACTTCAAATTCAGTGAAAAGTGGGCATCGGAACGGAGTGTCTTAACACTAGATTCTCCAGTTCCCTCTGCCTACCCTACTATATGCGGCATACAACAACAGTTTGAAAAAAATATATATGCGTTTACTACATTACACTAAAAACTGTAAATGTTTAGTAGAAGAAACAAAAAGACGGTACTTCAGATCTATTTTCTTTAGAAAAAACGAGACAGTTTTATTGTATATACCTGTGGAAGTACATCGACCGTTCGAACTCCGCGAACGGGCTGCCCGCCAGGAAGTTTTTGACACATCGTATACATTCGCTAAATATGTCCTTGGCACCGCCTGAAATCGATCAAAGAATAAAATGATTAAAATAAAGATAAAACTAAAAATGTATCAAAAATTCAAGTAAACTTTTCAAATCAATTAAAATTTTGAAATTAAAATTAATAAAAGATATAATAATTTTAAATCCAAAAGATAGATACTTCGTAGGTTATTCAGATGAGAATAACCAACCAGCAATAAATTAAGCCCAAATTGGCCGTGGCAAGTAGTATTTAAATTATTTTCTCAGCTTTACTCTGCTCTGTGAGAGGGAACTTGGGAACCTATTTAAGACACCCCGTTCCATTCCCCACTTCTTTTGCTTTGTTACCTGAACGAAGAAATGAAAGCATTGCCTCGAGTGGGACCCACAACCTGAAGCATTTACAGTCTAACGCGTGTGCCACATGCGCCACTACAGGCTTCAAAAGTCAGTTGTAAGAAAAATTGCAATAAACTTAATCTGATTTGGACACTATGTTACTTCGCTACACAGCAAACTCTAAGCACCACCTGTGATTGGACAGTTCAGTGACTAACCACTCTCCTTCAGTTTATCACGTCATGACGTATGATAGCACCACATCCGTAATGGTCCCTTCATCCTTCATCATCAGGTACCTGCCGAAGTCCTCCACTACAAAAGGCATCTGCATATCATCCTCCTTGATCTCATATCTCCCCCTGGCTCTGCATATCATCCTCTTTGATCTCATATCTCCACACACCCCCTGGCTCTCATCCACTCCGCTCAAAAAGATAAATAAAATGTCTCATCTCTTACCTTCAAGTAACTTGCTCGTGTCATCTATGACATCAGATGGCACCACATCCGTGACGGCCTCCACATCTTCCGTCTTCAGGTATCTGCCGAACACCTCCGCCGCGAGTGCCACTCGGGTTTCGTCAACTTCGACCTCGTACCTCTCCGCCTGGAATATATTGCGCCCCTATTTTATAATATTTTAAACTGTTATTTACAGATTTAGAACAAAATATATTGAAATTTGATACTACTATTAGGGCTTAGGGCTTATAACAATATGAAAATTAAGTACTATATAAACTTGTAGCCATAAGTTGTGAACGTTTTATAAAAAAAAAAGCTGCGTGTTTAAATTTATATTCATTGTTAATATATTAAAGAATACAACATATTGTACAGTCTTGATAAATTGTGAATGAACGAATTTTTCAAGACTGAAAAGATTTTGCCGCCGCAAATTGTCCTCCAGAGTGGAAAAACGATAATAATTTAAATAATATGATAATTACAAATGAGGATCAAACAACTGTCACATTTAGAGTCAGACGATGTTCCATTGCGCCACATTGGCTTTACCATTATACTTAAATAATAACTATAATTACTTTGATTCAGCGTTCACTTTGTATCCTGCACATGGCAGGGTAGGCAGAGACAACTTGGGAACCTAGTGTTAAGACACTCCGTTCCGTTCCCTACATGTATGTATATACATATTTCATGTTGAGTGACAGATCTTAACGCCGCGCTTTGCCTTATTATTAGAGCCAAGAAATGAAAACATTGAATATTCAAATTGATAATATTAAATATAAAATACTTTCAGATATATGTAATATTAATAAAAATAAATACAAGAAAACTAAAAACCAAATTTTAGTAAAGCAAACGAATTAAACATATTTTCTTCTTATATCGTACAAAGTGCGTATTATTATGTAAGTATTGTTCAATATTCAATAAAAACTATTTCATTATAGGCGCCCCGATCTGTTTGTCGTCACCATCGAAAAGGCCGTTCAAGCGTTCACGATATCTAATATGACACTGAACTTAAACATAAATTATGGCTTAAGCCAATAGAAAATAATATATTTACGAATTTATATCACGAACAATAAAAGCTATATGTTTAATAAAACATTTATTGAAAATGATCTCTCTATTCTATAAAATACTTTTTTGTTCTGTACGATTTTTTTGTGTAATAGTTGTTGACGTAGAAAATTGATATTGATTGATCGAATGCAAGCTGGATAAGGAGAAAAGAAAAGGTGATCGAGAATATCGTGTATTGTGAGGCACTCGCGTGAGTACCTATCATATGAAAAAAAATTATGAAAAAGAAAATGTTGTGATTCTTTATGAATTTGGATCAAATGTAAATTGATTTTTTTTTGCTTTTGATAAAGGTGTAGAATTAACAAGCTGATCGTTATATTTTATTTTTTATCGATGTTTTCATTGATTGATACATGTTTTTTCGTTTAATTTTATAAAAAAAAATGTTTTGTGTCCTATTCCGCTCAAATTTCTACGTACAAAATAAATACTCTACGGTAGACGTAAAAGCATGATCCGTACACCGCCAAATTTTAAGACATTGTGTACAGTAGCGGAACTTAACACCGCGTTTTTTTCCTAGTAAAGATTGAACCTGTAACACAATGGACCTTGACCTATATAAATATTTTAGTTAAACGTTTTTTTTTTATCTTTTCCTATCTTTCGTTTTCACGCACCGTTCAATTCCGAGTCATTGCGTGTTCAATGGTGGAATTCAAAACCGATTTTTTCTTATCATTTTTTTTAGCTTCACGCTGTATCCCGCACAAGGCAGGGTAGGCAGAGGGAACCTGGGAACCTAGTGTTAAGACACTCCGTTCCACTTTCGTTCCCCACTTCCGTTCCCCACTTTCCGCCGGATTTGAGGCATTGCCTGTTGATTGGCAGAACTCAACGCCGCGCTTTGCCTTATGCCAGAGCGACGAAATGAAATATTAAATATTTAGATTGAATATATTAAATATTTCATTTCCTCGACTGGGGATCGAACCCATAACTTGTCGATAACAACCCCACGCTTATGCTGCTGCGCCACGACAGGCCTTTTTCTTATCAGATCACGGAAAAAAGAACTATAGTCTGAATACAATCATACCCACGAGTAGAGATTGAACCCACAACGAACACGATCCTCATTTAGTATTATTTATTTGACTCTCCCACGATGCCCTTAAATTTCCATCGAAACTTCACTTTGCCTTTATATCATCAAATAGCTCATTTCCGTCAGAAAATTTAAAAGATACTAAATTTAAAAACGTATAAAAATTTGAACGAAGCATGATTTGAAACCGTCCAAGTTTTCACGTCAAGTTGGATGGTTTCCAAGAGGCGCGGGTTCAAATCCTGATACGTTCAAATTTTTAAACGTTTTTAAATTTAGTATTTTTCTTTCTTAAGTGTGAAATAACACTTTAAAAATAGTAAAAAATATATATGATAAAATTTCCACTATTTCCTAGAGAAAGTTTAAAGTTTGTCAAAACATAGTCAGCATACATAATAAATATGTAATGAATCGCTTGTTAGTACATGTAAATTATGTGAGTAAAACTATATATTTTGTTGGAGAAATTTATTACTGTAATTAAAAAAAAACTCTTTATGCCGATGTAACAACAAAAGTAAACTGAAAACTACATTTAAATCGATTAAGCCGTTACCGCAATTAGCGAGCACAAGAAAGAGATAAAAACAAAACTTTTTAGAATCATTACTATTCTAATAAAAGTCCTCGATAAATGCATATGCTCCATGTGCAAGCAACAATTGTGGCCAGTCGTAGCGCAGTGGCATAAGCGTGCGACTGTAAACGCGACAGGTTGTGGCGTCGATCCTAAATCGAGTGACTTAACACTAGGTTCACAGTGTCACTCTCTTAAAAAAATGCAATTACTAGTAACAATATTAATGTATATATATATGTAAATAGATACATAAATTGAGTTCCGCCGGCGTTGAGTTCCGCCACTCAAGACGCAATGCCTGAAATTCGGCAGAAAGAGAACAAACGGTGTTTCTTAACATTGGCTTCTCAGGTTCCCTCTGTATACCCTGATGTGCGTGATACAGCGTGAAGCTGAGTGAGTAAGTGATTGTAGATAGATAATCGTCTATTTCCACGTAGACGGGCGGTCCATGCCTGCACCACAAGATATCGTTAACAATAGAACTCATATAAAGGGCCGTTTAAAAGTGCGTTACATAGATTAACGACTTCACGAGTCATTAGCTCAATCGCTCAGCCGTCTGTCTGTTGACTGACAGAGCGCTATATAAATATAGCACAGTGTTTTGTACCAGTGTATGTATGTCATAGGAAGGTATTACGTAGAAACGAGTGTGACACTCCGACGTATTCTTCAGATATTGCTTATTGAGTGGCGGAACTCAACGCCGCTAAATTAGAACGAGAATATGAAAAATATTAAATATATAATTATCAATCGAAACCCAGAACCATTGCCTTTACACTTGTACCCATATTCCCCTGCACTTTAGCAAAGTGTTTTATTTTTATGATTTAATTGTAAAAATATATATTTATTTGGTTTAAAAAATATAAGGCAATGATTGCGTCAAAGAATGCCATGTTGTTGTAGGATATATACTTTATTTATTACTGCTTTTCCCTCACATAATAAGACAGGCAGAGAAAACGAATTAAATACTTTCCTTTCAATTTTCAAGATATCGTGTACCGAGTAGCGGAACTCAACGCCGTGTTTTGACTAACTCTTGAGCGGGCAAATAAAAATAATTCCTTGTCCCCAAATGGAGATCGATACAACAACCGTGTTGTTTATAGTCAGACGGCGTACCACTGCAACGCGACTGTCATTGTGGACTACAAAAAAGTAATACACGGAGTAATGGACTACACAGTTAGTTCTTTTTTTCACGCTTTATCCCGCACATAGACCAGGTTTTAAGAAACTCCGTGCCCACGACACTCTCGTGGTCCGCCTTTTCGAGGCATTGCGTTCTGAGTGCCGGAACTCTACATCGTTCTTTGTACCATTGTGAAAACGAGCAAAAGGAGGAGAAAATATTTAGAGCCCCTGTGCCACGCAGGCATCAAAAAACAAACATATTTATTTACAGGGTCTAAATAAATATAAATTGAGACCTGTCTGTCTGATTTTCAATTTAAATATTTAATGTTTCATTATTTCGCTCTGGTAATAAGGCAAAAGCGCGGCGTTGAGTTCCGCCACTCAACACGCAATGCCTCAAATTCGGCGGAAAGTGGGGAATGGAAGTGGAACGGAGTGTCTTAACACTAGTTTCCCGGGTTCCCTTTGCCTACCCTGCCTCGTGCGGGATACAGCGTGAAGTTAAAAAAAAATAATAACCGCGTGTTTATTCACCAATTCGAACAATTTAAATTTGCATCAAAACAGTACTTACAATGCCATATTAATAGATATTTCATGCCAACTACCTCGTTTCTGCATAGATGTGCTGGGATTCATAGAATGCAAGTCTCGTTGATCTTGGGGAATGCTTTGTCGGTATATATCAGTGCGGTATTCTAAGATTTTGTTGAACCCAAATAACATGTACACTAATTTAGTCATATTGCGTTGCTTATAACTACTAACTAGTACTTGCTTTAAACTTTATTTATTAAATAATTACTTAATTTATATAATCATAATAGAGACCTGTCATAATGTATTATCTTTTCTCTGTTCCAATAAATAATTTTTATTTACTTATTTTTATTTTTTTTCTATATCAAAATTTTAAAAAATTGTGAACAGAAATGACCAAACAATTGTTGACACGCCATGGAAATGAAATGTTGGCTTCAGTCTATGAAAAAAATTATACAAGTTAAAGTCACTTATAATTGTGAATCTGTAAACTGTTAATAAATTTAAAAACAAAGAGAAATACCCGTCGCAAACTCAATATGCTTGGTCATTTTCAGGTCTGAGAGAGTAACTTTAGTGAAACGATGGTAAATTGTTTGACGTTCAAGAAATGTAACTGGTAACTTCTTATTTTGAATAAAATAATAATCCCCATGCCTAACCTAAAGCTACAAAACAAAAACTTAGTAAAACAATGTTTAATCACGATCTATTGATACGTTGATATGAAGTAGATTATTCAATTTCCGTTGTCGACATGCTGTCTAGATAGAGTACACATTGTAAGCTAGGAGAAACGATCGGAGTACCATTAAAATTATTATTTTGAAATTAAATAATACATTTATCGCTAAGATGTTTGTTTCAGATGTGAATCGAACTTAGCATGAGCACAATGCCGTCTTTTGCCGTTCTTCCACTTGCCGCAACCTACAAAGTAACCTGTACCGTTAAATTTTATCATTCTACACATGAATGTTTTGATCCGTCGTATCTTTTAGGAATAATCAATACAATATTGACTTTCACCGGAAATAGAACCATAACGACTTTATTATTGATTGTCACAAAAAAAGTGAGTGAATTATAAAAGTTTTTTCTTTTACGTATTTTTAAACTTCTCCAGCAGATAGCGGCTGAGAGAACGGCAGAGAGAACAAGTGTTGAGATATTCCAATCGTAGGGGGGTGTTGTATCGCGGAACTCAACGCCGCGCTTAGTTCCTTACCAACGCGTGGATATAAAATTAATTCATACTCCCAAGTAGGAATCGAAGCCACAACCGTCGTGTGGTACAGTTTGACTTTGAAATACCTACACTTGCCAAATCATATTGAACAACTATACTTATAATAAATCTGTAACCAATCACTGTCTGTACATGGAAGATACATCTATTTAAAAAAATCTTAGAAGGGACGTTTATTATTGTAATAGAGCCCCAAAATAGTAATTTTTTTTTTTTGCCTTTTTGTTTGTCTGTGCGTCTGTAGGCGCTAATCTCGGAAATGGTTAATTAGATTTAATTATTATATTTTGTCAATGTTCTTTCATCAAATAGTATTTATTTTATATAAATAGTTCATTAAATAAAAAAGTTACGTCAAATTCCAATATTTAGTTCGACAAAATTGCTATATTATAAATATTAGATTTCAAAGTATAGATAATGTCTTAGAAAGTGATCATTTTATTACAACAAAAAAGTATGTCATTGAGATTGGTAAATCATATAGTTTAATAAAGCGGGCGAGGCCGCGGGCGTGTCGCTAGTTATAAATAATTTTGCCTTCAACTTCAAATAGGGTATGAACCCGTAACCCACCACATTTAATAGGAACTACGCCACAATGACACAAAATATATGTAGCAATAATGAGTATTAATTGAATTATCATTGATTTGTATGCGTTCCAATATAACAGTTGCAAGTGGGCTGTACTGTAACTCGATATATTTATCGTATCTATACTTCTATACAATAAATATTATTATAAAGCTGAACAGTTTGTTTGGTTAAGCAGGTTAATTTTAGGAACTGAAGGTTTTAATTCAAAAATATTTTTTTTACCCAAAAATTGGGTAAATCGATATATAAAATACTCGCTAAAAGCGTTATAAAATGAAAAATATAACTTCACGATTTATCAGCTTATATAGAAGTAAACATAATTTGAATATACACATTTATAGCGGATTAAAAGTCATGTTCTACACTTAGAACCGGCGCCTCTTTGACAGCGCCAGTTCAAATCACGCTACGCTATATTTTTTATACGTTATTTCCTGAATGCGGGGATTGTATCTGAGTCACAAGCAATAATTTAATTATATCATTACCTTAGCACTATTTCACATCGGCTTTCCTTACTTTTCGCAAAATATTCTAAGCATTAGTGTGTTGAGTTGCGGAACTCAACCCCGCATTTTGCTTTCTTACCGGAGAATAAACTAAAATAATAAATACTTCATCACCTCCAATCAGTATCGAACCCACAACCGTCGCGTTTACACATTTATGCCACTGCTACAAAATGGCCGCAATAAAGATGTACTTTTTATTATTTATTTTTATTAGCTTCACGTTGTATCCCGCACAATCAGGGTAGGCAGAGGGACCCCGGGAACCTAGTGTAAAGACACTCCGTTCCACTTCCGTTCCCCACTTTCCGCCGAATTTGAGGAAATTGGCAGTTGGTAGAGCAGAGGCGTGTTAAGTGGCGCCGCGCTTCGCCTTATTACCAGAGCGAAGAAATGAAACATTAAATATTTAAATTGAAAATATTAAATATTTCATTTCCTCGACTGGGGATCGAACCCAGAACCTGTCGATTGAACAGTCACACTTGTGCCGCTGCGCCACGACTGGCCTCACTTTACCGCCTACCTTTTATTTAATATTACATATTTATTGTTATATTAAATGTAGCATAAAATACTTTAACTGAATTATCATTGTTTAGTTATACTTTCGAATGTCACAAATGCAAGTGGGTAGTTCGTTAAATCGATGATTATAATTCATATAATACAAGATAAATCAAATTCGAACAAACGAGCCGTGAAAACAGCGTAAGCTGGTTTTTATTTTTTTGCTTCACGCTGTAACCCGCATGTAGCAGGTTTGACAGAGGGAATCATAGTAAAAGACATATAGGTAATTTTAGTGACACTGCGTGTTAAATGGCGGAACTCAATTTCGCGTTTTGTCTTATTATCTCATAGTTTGTTAATTCGTTAAAGCTAAGAGATAAAAAAACATCAGAACATCGCGTTTACAGTCAGATTAGCCTTGTTTAATCTATACTTATAATAAACTTCTAACTGATCACTGTCTGTATATGCTAGATATATTAAAGAAAATGTTATAGGGGACGTTTATTAATGCGCTAGCTAGGTCCAAGATCACTATTTACACAAAAAAATTAGGAATCACTATTATTTTTTGTATGTCGGTTTGTTGGTCTGTGTGATAGTACGCGTTAATCTCAGAAACGGCACACCTCACTATCATATTTTGCAACTTCATCAATCAACATCAAGTGTTAAATCGGTTGATGAATAAATAAAGTTACGGCAATTTAAAATAATACTAAATTTTTATTAATTTAGCTGAAATGTTGGCGATCGAAGCGAGCCCCCTAGTACTCAATATATTAATATATGTTAAAGTTATTGGACTAACATATAGGATATTTTTGAGAGAGTGGAAATTATTTCAATATTTTCTACATTTAGAAAGAGCACGCATGATAATAATATTTCTATTAAGTAAATATTATTTAATATATGTCTTTCTATAACGATCTTTGAACAAAACAAAGAATATCAAAAAGGTCGCTATCGCGATAGATTAACTATCGACCTTTGAACAAGTATAGAAGCCTTACGTTGGTGAAAAACTAACTTAGTAACAAATTTTAAAAAAACACAATAAGGCCGACTTCACACTATAGAGCCTTATATTAGTCACTAAAGTGTGGATCCGACCGAGAACGAATTGCGGAATCTTCGTTCCGATCAAATTCCAGAAAATGATAGCATTCATACTACATACTATATTCATACTTCCAGACAAAATCCGGTTTCCGGTTCCGGCCCAATCCACATATGAGTATATTTTTCATACAACAATATTTTAATACATTGCGATTGATTCAAGAAAGAATCCGTGACCGGCACTATAGTGTGTCCATAAGAAATAATACTCAAATACTTTTTTTTACAAAACATAACAACTTGAACGTAGCGAGATTTGATCCTCTAAACACTAAGCCATCAATTTACGTTCATTCATATCCTTCTACTTTCCTTGAATAACATTTTATAAATGCTAAGAATATTTACCATGTGTTTCATTATTCTCCAAACCTGTTACAATAGTCGTTAACTACCACTAAACCATAATAGACAATAAAAAATATCCTTCTTATATTCTACTATTAATTATTAATTAATATTACAGACGCGAAAGCATATTGAGGCCTTGGCCTTGAAAGTTTGATCCCCACTCGAAGAAGAGAAATACATATTTAATATTTTCAAATTAAATGATAAAATTTCCATTTCTTCACTTTCATAATAAGACAAAGCGCGGCGTTGACTTCCGCCGCTTATCACGCCACGCCTTCAATTTGGCGGAAAGTGGGGAAGGAAACTGAGTCCCAAGTTGCCCCTGCCTACCCTGCTATGTTCGGGATACAGCGTGAAGCTTAGTGAGTGAGTGAGCGAAAGTATATGAGAATGGAGTTCGTTCCACTTTCACACAAAAACTACTGAACGGATTTAGATGAAACTTTAATAGCAATATAGCTGATACATCAGGATAACACATAGGCTACAAATATCTTAAAATTATGTATATAATTTTCCTACAATATTATAATACGTTAATGTAGGCAAAGCCGCGATATATCACCAGTTATTACGATAAAACATATATGTCGTGCGCAATTTAATTTTATCACACGCCGCTTCAGCAGAAGTTGCAAATTGGCCGGTGCATACATCAAAGATTCCTCCCCGACACCGAGGATAAATCATATTAACGCGCGTCTGCTATTGAAATGTAACTTCATTAATTAATTGCGACTGGGTTTATAGATTAATTTAATGTGAGAGAGAAATATTAATTTATTTACCAAAATAATAATATTTATTTATTACTATTTTTAAAGTGTTATTCCACACTTAGGGATGAAAAATAGTAAATTTAAAAACGAATGGCTTAGTGGTCAGAGCGCTTGGACGGATTCCAAGAGGCGCGGGTTCAAATCCTGTTTCGTTCAAATTTTTATACGTTGTCAAATTTAGTAAATTACAAATTGTTACAAATCCTCTATGACACGCTAACGCTCTTAGCGTTAGCGTGTC
>DWMZ01004271.1:0-11870 GCA_018249855.1 Eueides tales michaeli
GTCACGTCTAAGCTTATATAGCTCTTGTGTCTCTGAGCTACGATACGCCTCAAGTAGTAATACACGTAAGTCGATGAGAGTGTCTCCAAGTCGATGAAAGTGCCGATTTAGTTACTCCCATTGTCGTTTTAGTTCTATTACGATATATATATATATATATATATATATATATATATATATATATATATATATATATGTATTTACAGGTAGGTATGTTACTAATACTTCCTTTTATCTAGTAAAATAAAAGGTTCAGTGCCTGTCTGTGAACGCGGCGCTTGTAGGTTCCCGCTCAGAGGAATGATATATTTTTGTTTCCTCGCTTTGGTAATAAGACAAAGTGTAGCGTTAAGTTTCGTCACTCAAGGCACACCATGTCCGGAAAATCATATGTAAAGCGGGGAACCGGTACTGGGTGCTCTCTGTCTATTTTGCTATATGCAAGAGTTCTCTTTTTCATGGTCACGCTGTATCCCGTATATGGCAGGATAGGCAGTGGGAACATGAAAATATAATGTTAAGACACTCAGTTCCATTTTATTCATTGAATTTGAGACATTGCGTATTGAGTGGCGTAACCCAACGCCGCGCTTTGCCTTGTTACCAGTGCGAATGAGTTAAAATTTAATATGCTCGAATGGGTATCGAACCCAAAACCTGTAGCCGTAATACCGTATCAATCGATAGTGATTTTTAACTTGAGCACGCAATTTGACTGTCGCCGCCCTTGTAGCTTGTGCTCATAGCGTAACATTTAACGCACGAGTGCTTTAAAACAAAATGACTGTAACTAAACTATCACCTTTATTCTACAAGTAATAAAGCTCTTGATATTCCATGAAGTGGCCAGATGGTATATGGGCTTGCACAAGTATAGGTTTTTTAAACCCCTTTTTTATTTTGAAAAAAGAATTTGTTTCTAAGTGTCGTTTCTTTTATTGTTTTGTATAGCGTTTATAGGTATGACGTATATTGTAAGGGCTTCGACTTTCATTTACGGTATACAATGTATGGTGATAACTGTAGTAAACTGTAGAGATTTATATAGGAACAATGAGTGGTAAGTGAGAGAGGGGGAGACCTCGGAGGAAAGTCACGTAAAAAGCTTGAGGACCCCCCGGAGGGCATGTATGAAGAGGTTGATGACAGTGGACGAGGCGAAAGAGGTACGCCCAGACCGTAACATTTGGCTCTCCGTTCTTTTTGGTTACCCCGCTAGGGATGGAAGCTAAGTAAGTAAGTGACAGTAGTGAATTACTCTATTCGTGTGAAGAGGCACAAGCGTGCGGTTGTAAAGGCAAGAGGTTGTGGGGATTCGATTGAAATACTTAATATTTTTATTTCCCCGCTATGCTAAGGAATGATAACAGCGGCGTTGAATTCCGTAACTCAACACGCGAAGCTTCAATGGAACGCAAATGTCTTAATAAAACGTACTATCGTTACACCAGGTTCCCAGGTTCCTTCTACCCGTAAATAACTAGTAGAAAGTGATTTTAGTCTAATTTCATTTTATTTTATCAAAAACATACCCGCATATGTAATTCAGGCCAACGTGAAGCAGTTAGCACGCAATGAAATTGAATGGGCGAAAATCTTTACTGTACGTTAAAAAATAATTTTCTATTTTATTACATTTTCAAATTATATAAAAATGTCAGTATATAACGGAAAAGTAAAATAGATTTAGCAGGTTGACTTTCTAAGCCGACGTAGAGATTTTTTGAGGTACAAACTTTCATTGTGTCTTATGCAATATTTCTATAAACTGCAAATTTGTCAGTATTGCCCCAAATGAGCTATATGAAATCATCAACTTTGCTGTTTATATGAAACTCCTTTATTAACATTTGGGCTTAAATTTTGTCTTATTGGGAACGGATAGGTTCCCAGGTACCCATTGCCTAAGCAGAGTAGGTATGTGCGGCATACAGTGTGAAGCCTAAAAGGGATCAAAAAATCAGACAATTTTACTTTCAGTGAAAAATAAAAGCTACAATTTTTTTTCATTTAAATCATAAAATTGTATCTCAACTTTCGTAAATATATCATAAAGTTTCCATAATTTGTCTATCTCGCAATTTAATTTTCTTAGTCAGTGGCTCGTTACTAATCATTCGCTATGTTTTAGTACTTTGCATCTTGAAGCTTTCATAGAAACGAAAGCTCTATAATTGCTATTTCAACTAAGAAAGCTTTTATGCATTTTAAGTTTTGTGTTGTATTGTTTTTAAAATGTTTCATAACTGTTCATATAATTTGATTTTCATTTCTTCGCTTTGGTAACAGGGCAAAGGGCAGCGTTGGGTTTTGCCACTAAATATTTTCATCTTAATCTATATAATAATAGTAGATACATTGACCAAGTTTATTTTATATAATATTCTCCTATCAAAGAAAGGAGAACAATAAAAATGTGTTAACAATTGAACATATCAACATTCTCTTGAAGACTTTAAAATCTTATATTTGAAAACCAATTCGAATTAATTAAAATTTAATAATTATTAATTAAAATTTAATAATTTATTGAAAAATATACAAATATAATAATAACTCCTTAAGCAAAGAAGTCTGTCTTGTGATTCCGGCTTAGAATAGGATCACCCTGGTACTGATGGTGTCGTAAGAGACGACTAAAGTACGAGTGGAAGAGTCACGTTGTCAGCAATGACAACACGCATGGGCAGACTCGACCGGATTGTTACCACCCCCGGCATTTAAAATTGGCGTTAAGTAGTGGCTTTGGCCACTGTGTTTCGCATTGGGTAATGCCGGGCCCCGGTGCCCATACACCTTACAGATCGGCAACGCTCCTGAAGCTCCTCTGGGGCTACACGAGGCCGTGGGCGGCGGTGATCACTTACCATCAGGTGACCCGCACGCTCGTTTGCCGTTTCTTTTCCATTAAAAAAAAGCTAAGAAGTACAAATTAAACTAAAAAAAAAGCTTTGAACATTTGAAAAATATTCATTCACATCAATCTCTACCACATTCAAATTTTATAAAGTAATTTCTGATATTTCCAATCACATATAAAATCACCCCACATCTAACTCGAATATAAGTGTAAACCATAAATAGTGGTAATTGAATTAAGAAACGATAATCGATATTACGCCCGAACGATTTCTCGTATTCATAAATTAACTAAATAATCGAACTATCAAGACCATCCGATCGTAACTAATGTTAAGAAAAAATTGTGAATACAAAGAAAGAAAGCTCGTAAATACTGTCGGTTTTGGGTTATAAAGAAATCGGGCCCCTGTATATGTGTCAAGTATTATGATGGTATATTTATAGCTATCATGGGGTGAATAGAGCTTTGCAAAAAGTTGTATAGTGTTAAAAGATGTGTTAGAGAATTTTCGTTTAAAGTTTATAGTTTCTTAAAAAATATATTAAATATTTGTTTTAATATGTGATTTGCCTTATTAAAGACTGTTATTAATTTTAAATTTATAGCCTTTCATTATATTTTCTCAGCCCAATACTACGTATGTATTTTTTATTATACACATAAATTTCTATATAGAATATTATGTGTATAAAATATTAATTTAAAATATCTATTTGAAAATACGCTTTCTACATGTATCTTTTTCATGATATTATATGTATACGAAAATCAAGCAGTTTCATTTAATACCCATATTAGGTGGGTTGGACAACAAATTTAAATCCGCCATCTTGATACTATGGCTATTCTGTTTATTTATTTAATTTTTCAGCTTCACTCTGTATCCTACGGGATACAGGGGGAACATGGGAACCTAATGTTAAGATCCTCCGTTCCTGGCATGGCTATTTTCAATGAACAATATTGATTATACGAAATTTCATTATCATCAGAACTGAAATTGTAATACAAATTTTGGTTTAATTGGACACTAGCAAGTGGGCCATATCGAGTTTACAAGACTTCACACACACATATTATTAAGGCAATTTAAATAAAAGCTTGTGAAAATAGACAGCTACCATTAAGAAAAGCTCTATACGTAAAGCTTTTCAAAATAAACTAGATTTTATAGTGTTTTATAATTATTTATGATCATTTTTTTTTTCAACCCACACAGGATTATCAATAATCTAAATGTAGAGTATGACCGCGCTGACGTCAAAACAGCTACTTTGGTCGATAAAGTATTATGAGTTCCTTCACATTTGTGTTGGTTCCCTTATTTAAATGAATCATTGAAGAAAATTGTAATTTGTATCGCTTGTTTTTCATGTGAAGACCCAATTTTTACTTTGAAGTCAAGATATAAATAAAGTAATTCCGTCTTTAAGAAATAAGGAACATTATTTATATGTTGTTGTGTGAAAATAAGATAATTTAATCGTACTCAGTATATAACTCGAATTTGTGCGTGTCAATTAACGTAAGTGTAGAAAAAACTGAAAAATCCCTTCCGGAATTTGAACCCATGATCTTCGCATTTGCGGCTAGCCAAAATCACATTGCATCACAAGTGCTTCATACTACATCGCGCCTGGCTTCGTTAACTAGAAGAGAAAATAAAAATATATTATATATTTAATTCCCCTGAATGGGGACAAAACCCACGACCGTTGCATTTACTAGCACGTTTGTGCCTCTGCACCACGACGGTCTCGGTATATAATTCTATAAGAAACACGAAAAACTTTTTTATCAATTTTAATGATGTTAAACTATTAAAGCTCATATCAAATTGCCATCTTAACCAGATTTTTCTATTTCATTACCAACGTCAACCCGAATGTAGGTGAATTATGAACCGTTATATAGGTCGCCTTACTCCAAGGTGAGGTAATTGGGGCGATTCAAAAAAACGGAACGGGCCATTGTTTTTTTATAGCTTCACGTTATAACCCGTACATGGCAAGTTAGACAAAGGGAACTTGGGAACCTTGCCCTACTTTTCTGCAAATTTGCAATGCGTGTTGAGTGTCTGATCTTAAAGCCGCGCTTCGCTATTTTATCAGGGTGCAGAAATTAAAGTATTACATATATCATTTCCTCGAGTGGCATCGAACCCATGACCTGTCACACGCTTGTGCCTCTTCACCACGAGCCAAGCCTCAAACTTGATTTTGTAGAATATTTTTTTCTAACTTTACGCTATATCCTGCATAAAGCAGGGTAGGTAGAAGAAACTGATGAATCGTAAGTCTATATATATATCGCCTAACTCCAAGGTGAGATAACTGGGCCGAATTGTAGACCGGAACGGGAACATTGTTTATGTAATGTATGGAATTTTTGTGATAAAATTATCGGTATAGTGTCTTATTTTTAGTTGGTTGGCTGTGGAGTTTATTTTTAGATTCACACTGAAATTCAAATTCAAATTCAAATATTTTTATTCAAAATAAGAAGTTACAAGCTTCATTTCTTGAATGTCAAAAAATTTACCACCAGTTCACTAAAGTTACTGCGTCAGACCTGAGAAGAACCGGCGAAAGAAACTCAGCGGGACATGTCTCTTTTTTTTAACCAAAATTTTTACATCATGCTATTATTATTGACAATGATACATTTGAAAGAGCCTGGAGCGAGCATTTTATTCTCAAGGCGTGTATCCCGCACATAGCAGGGTAGGCAGAGGGAACTTGGGAACCTGATTTTACGCGTTTGTGGTTTACGCTTTATTCCTCATATTATGGTAAGCGTACTATAATAAGAAATTTTGTTCCCCACTTTCCTCGTCATTTTCCAGACATTCCGTGTTGTTAGAGGAACTGAACTCCGCACTTTGTCTGGTGTTCAGTGTGAGATAATCAAAATAGTTCTTTCCCTTTAATGCTTATCATTCATAAATAGTGGCGTAATTCAACGCTGCACTTTCCCTCATTACCAAGGCGAGGAAAAGAATATATTAAATAATTAATTTATTCAAATGGGAATCGAACCCACAACCTGCCGCTTACTACTTGCCACTACTTTGCCACGACTGGCCTTAATGTTCATATCAATTTTATATCTTAAACCCATAAATTAACAACAGAAAGCCGATAAGCTGGTGATTATACTATATAAATCTTAATTAGCCGTGGATATCAAAACCATTCTACTTCCGGTACCGGCTTAATACCGAAATTCATTACCACACTAGTAGAAATTACTCAATATGTTTATATTACATATAATATATTTTTTGTAATTAAATATTTATTTTTCTAGTAAAAATTTATTTCATCACTAGGGGGCACCGCCCCCTGCCCGCTTCGCTCGCCAAACAACACCCTCCCCCCTCCCCCTCGTCCACGCAAAGGAAAATTATACGAAAAAACATGTATCAATCAATAAAAACATCCAAGTATAACGATCAGCTTCTTAATTCTACACCTTTATCAGAAGCAAACAAATCAATTTACATCTTGATCCAAATTCGTTAAGAATCACGAATTTTTTTTTCACAATTTTTTTATATTATAGGCACTCACACGAGTGCCTCACGATATTCTCGATCACCTTTTCTTCCAGCTTGCACTCGATCAATCAATATCAATTTTCTACGTCAACAACTATTATACAAAAAATCGTACAGAACAAAAAAGGATTTTATAGATTAGAGGGACAATATAAACGCAATTGAATTTAAATTGAATTTTTAGATTTGCTTCCTAGCTTTGGTAACAACGTAAAAAGAGGTGTTCGTTCCGCCACTCAATACACAAAGTGGAAGTGTCGTAACAGTAATGGAGTGTACACTAGGTTCCCAGGTTCCCAGGTTCCATTTGCCTATCCCGCTTTGTGCGGGATGCAATCATTGATATATGTGGGAGATGCGTAAGATTATAAAAAAAGATACAATACCTACATGTAATTACGTCAGTTTAATATGTTTATAGTTAATTTTCTTTGAAAAGTAATTAGGTCAACTCATTAAGGTGCAGATTTCAAGAATTAAATAAAATCGCTAATTGTGATGATATATAGTGTGTGAGCATGTATCAGGGCCTAATTTTTGTAATACTCACTCACTTACACACTCAGCTTCACGCTGTATCCCGCACATGGCAGGATAGGCAGAGGGAACCCGGGAACCTAGTTTTAAGACACTCCGTTCCACTTCCGTTCCCTACTTTTCGCCGAATTTGAGACATTGCGTGTTGAGTGGCGAAACTCAACGCCGCGCTTTTGCCTTATTACCAGTGCGAAGAAGTGAAACATTAAATATTTAAATTATAAATATTAAATATTTCATTTCGTCGAGTAGGGATCGAACCCACAACTTGTCGGTTACAGTCACACAGTTGTGCCGCTGCGCCACGACAGGCCTCGACAGGATTTTTTTATTAAGAATAAATTAAATTTAAATTAATATGTATTTATTGATATTTTATAATATATTAACAATAAGGGTAATGAGGCCTCTCGCGGCGCAGGGGTACAAGCGTGCGACTCTAAACCCAACAGATTGTGAGTTCGATCTCCACTCTAGGAAATTAAATATTTAATATTATAATTTCTTCACTCTGATATCGAGGCAAAATGCGGCGTTAAATTACGCCAGTTAACACGTAAATATATAAATGGATTACAGAAGTGTGTTAATGGGTACGGAGTGTCTTGAAACTGGGTTCTCTCTGCCTTGAGTGGCGTGCTGCGTGTATTTAATAATGTAGAAACATGAAATTTACAAGCATATGCATGATTAAAATATTGTCAACACTCGTGCTCTTAATTTGTCCTAATTTTACATTATGGAATAGTAGCTTGCGTCTACGGAGACACTGTAAAGGCTAATATTATCTATAGTTATAATTAATCTGTGCCCGATGAGTGTCTGTACATTTAAGATATATTTAAAGAAATTCTTATTTATTTTTACTATTTTTAAAGTGTTATTCCACACTTAGGAAAAAAAAATATTAAATTTAAAAACGTATAAAAATTTGGACGAAGCAGGATTTGAACCTGCGCCTCTTGGACGGATGGCTTAGTGGTCAGAGCGCTTGAACGGTTTTCAAGAGGCGCAGGTTCAAATCCTGCTTCGTCCAAGTTTTTATACGTTTTTAAATTTAGTATTAAATTCTTATTTATTAATGTAACAAGGCCCAAAATAGAAGTTTTTAATTTTTTTGTCTGTGTCTCATGAACGGCTAATCAAATTTAAATGCAGTTGTCACTATAATGTTAACAATAACTAATTTCAAGCGAGCAAAGCCGCGGCCGGGACGCTTGCTTTAAATAACATCAATTCATTTTTTTCTCATTAGTGTCTCTAAAAAAACATCGTAAAATGTTTTTTATTACTGAGTTCAGTAATAAAATGTTGTCTTTTGTGAAAAGATGTTTTGCCACGATTTTATTGACATTAGATGGAGAATTAAAGACTTGATCATTTTTATGTGTTGATTACAAACAGTTTAAAATTTAAAAAAAATATTAAATATTTAGTTGTGAATATAATTATATTATAGCTTATAGTTTAGTAGGCAGAGGGAACCTCGTCTTAAGACACTCCGTTCCCCAAAACTGCCCCATTTTCGAGACATTGGATATCGTGTGGCAGAATTCCATGCTTTCTTTGTCTACATACCAGAGGGAGAATATAAAAATAATTTGTAATTTTTATAATAATAACATATATACGGGAACCATCCATGAATAATCACTGCATATTGCTTATGAGAGGCCTATCGTGGCGCAGGGGCACAAATGAAACGTGACAGGTTCTGATTTGATTATTCAAGGAAATGTTTCAAATTCAAATTTAAATATACAAAAAGTTACTGCCTTAGTCCTAAAAACAACCGACGCAAAAAACTTAGCGTGGCTTGTCTTTTTTTTTAAATCGACACTTTAAATCATATTTTTGTAAGTGACACTGATATATTTGAAATAATCTGGAGCGAGCATTTCAATCATAAGACGTGTCATCATTTATAAAGTCGTTAATTTGGTTCCCAATAACCTTTAACACACAAACGTCTCTTCACATCTTTTTAAAATTGTGAAATAGAGAATTCTCGTACGTTTTCCGTAATCCTATTGTAAAAGCATACACACTGTCCCATAAAAGTGCACAAAATTTAAACTTATTTCCTATATTAATATTATGTATATCCCCGATTTTGCTAAACTCATTAATATTTTTCTTAACATATTAATGTCAATTTTCAAAAAAAATATTGAGATGCAACAATCATTATATTAATTTCTTTAAATTTGTCCCGTAAAGAATCTTTAGGGCCTATTTTTTTTTTATTTAATATATACATTTTTTTATTTTTCAGGTAAAATTCTGTTTTATGTTAAGAAGACTTTTAGGTAAGAGCAAAATAAATAAAGAGTTGTGTGCACTTTTTTATTTTTTATATTATATCTTTTTTAACTTTTTTAAACGTCAGACTGACTGTATATGCCACGACTTCTAAGTTCCTATACTATTCTGATATTTGAACACACTACCATCGGTCTCACAGTCAGATGCTCACCCAATGTAATACAATTATTTTCTCTATATACATATTATACCTATGTACAAAAGTTAAAGCGAACTGCGCCTGCGACTATAAAAGGTGGGTAACCGGTTCAACTCCCGTATAGGGTGTAGGAGGACGACATTCTCGAAATCAGGATAAATAATTAGTCACTGTCATATTTCTTTAAAACTGATTCTAAAGGTACTACTATGGAATTGTTATCAAAATGTTATGTTATTTATTATTGAATAAAATTTATTTTTTGTATATTGAATATCTATGCTATATAACGCTACTTTATCGAAGTAGAGAATAGTCTCAAATTTGAGTGTTGTTATGGGTTTGATTCCAGTCTAGGGGAAAGGATAATTAAAAAATCATGTATGATATGTGATTTAAACAGGTATCAATAAACTATAATTTTATTGTATTTTTTTAAAGTAATCTTTAGTAAAAGGAAAGTATGTATATAGATCGTATTTAATGTAAGAATATTGTGTATATTTTATTCAGATCTCCAAGCTATAGTAAGTACAGCGAAGGCGATGCCGCGATAAGCATTTCCACGATTCCCGACGGCCACTACGGTGGAATGGTAAACCTCTAGCGCGGCGTTGAATTGATTTATACTTTTGCATCTATACGATAATGTCTTGAAGAAAATAATATAGATAAATATATATATTTTTTAATTTAACGCTATATTCATTACATAGAAGTGGTAGGCAGAGGGAACTTGGGAACCTTGTGTTGATATATTCCGTTCCCATTAAGACACTTCCGTTACCTATTCACCGCTGAATTCGAAGGAGGCATTGCCCGTTGAGCGGTGAAGCTTAAAGGCGGTGTGCTTTGTTACCACAGTGAGGAAATGAAAATATTAAATATTTCATTTACAGTAGGAATCGAAGCCAAAATTGTTTGCACGTACAACCGCTAACTTGTACCCTTGCGCAACAATAGGCCTCATTAGAAATTATTTAAATTTACAAAACAAATTCACATGAAACAAAAAGAACTAAAACAATTCATAATCAGGAAACTAGTCGACGCTTTCAAAAGAAAGTGTTTCGTACGACGATTGTATGGAATATTAAAATAGCAATATGATATTAGTAGACTCGCTCGCCAGAACCAGGGAGTGGACCCCAGAGACTGGCTGACCTGAATATATGAAAATAATGTATGTATGAGTGTTTAGATGTTTATATATGAGCGAGTTGTTGGTTGAATAGAGGGCAGGTTCTCAAGAATCTAGTGAAGATGATCTAGAGTAATATATGTGAGATAAGGAATGTTTTTTAAGAAATTTATGTGTTTTTTATCAGTACGGCGTTTGTTCCAGCTTCACGCTGTATCCCGCACGTGATAGAGTAGGCATAGGCAACTTGGGAAATTAGTGTTAAGACAGTCTGTTCCACTTCTTGAATACAATTATTCAAATACGTGTTGACTGGTGGTGCTCAACGCCGCGTTTCTATTGTTATATTAAATATATTTCTTCCAGTGGGGATCGAACGCACAACCTGTCGCGTTTATGGTAGGAAATTTGTGCCACTGCACCACGACAGGCCTCTAAAAATATATGTATATAGAAATCTATAGAATTACGTACCATCATCGTGAAAGGAGTTATGTTTAGTTGTGAGAATACAATTATATGTTAATATAGAGTCAGATCTTGAATATTAGAACTCTTCTGTTAGTGGCAGGGAAGGCATAAAGAATTTGGTTCCGTTCCCCAATTTCTGCCGGATTTGAGGTATTGCGTGTTGAGTGGCGGAACTCAACGCCACGCTTTGTCCTGTTACCAGAGAGAAGAAATGAAAAAATATTTGATTTGGAAAATATTTAATATTTCATTTCCTCGAATGAGGATCGAACCCACAACCTGCCCTTGCGCCAACACAATCCTATAATACTACGAGTATACTGACCTATATACGTGGTAAAACGATTTATTCTGTTTAAAACACTGAACAAGTACTGAATTGGATCGTGCCATCGCATACAGTGCTCGTGATAAATGGAAGATTATGCTATTAAGGTATTTCGAGATGTGCTATTTTATTTCTATCTCTATTTTAAATTGTCTTTTTTTGTGATGAGTATTACAAGCCTTTATTTGAACTTTTATGTGCTTTTATATGATAGTCTATATATATATATATATATATATATATATATATATATATATATATATATATATATATAAATACTACGAGCTCACTTTTAGTATTCGATTGGAATACGGTAGTACGGAGTAAGTGGAACGGAGTAACACTAGGTTCCCAAGATCGCTGAGTGAGTGAGTTATATGATATATATATATATATATATGTATATATATATATATATATATATATATATATATATATATATATATATATATATATATATATATATATATATATATATATATATATATATATATATATATATATATA
>DWMZ01004272.1:0-11868 GCA_018249855.1 Eueides tales michaeli
GTATACCTATAATATATAAAAGAGGCTAACTTATTTTAATGTAACAGTAACTACTAACGACCTAGTAAAGTAAACAAAGTTGACGTCGTTATGGTGCATAAGTACAAGCGTGCAATTTTCAATAAGACGGTTGTGAGGTTTATTCCTACTCGGGGTAATGAAGTATTTAACATTATAATTTCCCAATACCAGAGCGACGGCAAAAAAAAAAAGTGGCATCGTTGGGAACTTAGCATTAGCACAAGGTTTCGAGGTTTCATCTGGCTACTCTATTATGTGCGGGATACAGAACAACCATATAATATGTTCCAATGCAATAGATCAATACAATGTGTACAGATAACTTACAATCTTAACTTCAATTTATTATATATGTTAATTTTGAGGCAAAACGCGGTGATGACTTCCATCAGATAATACGCAATGCCTCTAGAATTCGGCGAAAAGTGAAAAGGACACGAATTGTCTTAACACTAAGTTCCCAAGTTCCTCTGTCTACCCTGCTATTACTGGGGTAAAATGTGAAGCTTAAGGAAAATTTATTATATTTATGGTTCAAATTATTGATTATACTATGCAATATAACTAACTAAGAAAGAAATAACAAAGCAGGAACATCATTATAATTCTGTAAATAATAAAATATTATTAAAAATTACAGGCCTTTTTAATAAAGACTTCCTTGTCTCAGTTTGTAATTGGCATATAATTACAATCTTTTGTTTTGTACAAAAATATTCGTTATCTTTTTTCATGTTTTAATGCGATTGTCAGTAAAATAGTAACAGTAATTATAATTTACGTTTTACTCAGTCTAATGAAATTTAACATATTTTTTATATATTTTTTGCAAATAATTGTTTTTAAATATACTTTTAACGTTATATAGAAATAAATTACAACAAAAATCTATTATTCTCAGTCATAATGCCGGCAATAAAAATATGCGCCAGACAAGTTGGACGTACCTCCAGAAGATTTTCAATTTAGATAAGACTCAGTGTAAAATGTGCTATGTTTTATAGCCCTTAAAATATTATGGTAAATAAATATTTTTTTGGTGGAATAAGTAAAACGCTCGCTGATTATACTCGTAAGTACAATGACACATTTTAATTATATTGTAATTATATACTTTAATTTGTTGTTTCTTCTGATAGTGTAGAATACAGATTAAACTTAAACAGATTTAATATTTAGCGATGATATTTTAAGTTTTATTATTTAAATATTGTGCAGCGCGATTCGAATTACGCTGGCGTTAGCGGAAAGTAGGGAACATAATGGAGTGCTTTGACTTAATAAAAAATATAAATTAGACGACTTATGTATTAAAATGAGTATGTAATTTAGAAAATATTCTTACTTCATTAAATAAACGTTGATACGTAATCTTCGCCAGGGACTGTCTGGGTCTAAAGGACTGAGCTTCAAATTTTGATGCTGAATTTATCTACAATTCAGTTCAGTTTCCTAATTATGACGTTCCGAACGAGCCAGTTGAGCACTACATCATTTCGATATCACGTTATATGAAGAACAAATGAAGGAAGATTTTATCTTTATATGTGATAAAATCTATATAATGTGAATTTTTTTTGCATTTTAATAAATAAGTTTAGTATAGGTTTACCTTTCATTTTGCATGAGCTTTGTAAATCCTTCATAGAACATTGTTACATGTAGTTTATAAGCAAAAGGATCACTGCCTTTCTTAATCTCCATCACAATTCAAATAATGAAAATATCTGTATAATATAATTTATCTTTTAAATTTACCATGAATGGAGAAATATCTGACGTAAATCACAAACCTTTACCAAAACCGACCTCTATTGACCTTTATAAACATTTGTTTTACTCCCTTATTATGTTTGCTCCAGGCGTGTTTGTATTTTTGTATAACATTAACATAATTTTTATGTTCGGTTTATTTTTGGAATGATAGACTATTTTTAAAACGAAAATACAGATATAATTGTTTTTTATTTTTCGAAATTTAGGCGAATTTAATTTATATGTACATATGATGTACATGTGATGACTTCTAACTATTACCGGCAGCAATAGGCCTTTTTACATTTCTTTCGTATCTTCCATCTCTATTAAACATACGAGTACTTCCCAGATAAGCCCATTCGTATGAATGGGCTAAATATTAGAACAAATGTATATTTGTTCTAATATTTATCTTTTACGTTAAAATTTCAGTCCGTCCTTTCTTTATTTCTTTCAATTATAAGAACCTTCATTATTTTACTATTATTAGCACACCTTTCTTTAAGCATGATTACTAATGCCTGTAACTCGTTTTCTCATGATACAATGAGTACTGAATCATCAGCGTACAGCAGGTAGTTTATATTCAAGTTACCTACTTTCACTCCCCTGTCACTTTATTTCACTCCTTGAAGACAGCTATCCAGATACATATTGAACAACCAAGCCAACATGGCGCAACCTTGTTTAACACAATCAAAATGCGATGCGCACATTGTACCGAGGAATTATTACCCATAACCTCTTTGTTACAACCATGTCTGACTTCTTTATAGGTACTTAAGGCGAGCCAAATTTCATAACTATAGGTTAACTATACGATTTTTTATTGTGTCGACTTAGACGATTGATATTTACGTGCTCCAAATGACTTTGATAATACTCTTAACTTGATATCTTCACCTGATTTCGAAATAAAGTGTCTGAGAGTAGTGACACTGAGTGATTCAGAGATAAGTTCTCTTGACAGACGGACAGACGGGAAATAAAGGGAACTCATAAGGGTTCGGTTCCTACCTTTCAAGGAAGGGAACCCCAGAAATAACTATTATATCAAACTCGATACTTTTATCGAGTTTCATTTGCATAGAATTTATGTGGTGGCATAGATATAATCGCAGTAGTTGAGGACACCATCGTCACTCGACGGAATGATATTTTACTAGCTTGACGCTGTATCCCGCACATAGCAGAGCATATATAGATAGACTGTGTTTCGGAATCCAGTATTAATACACTCCGTTTCCCTCAATACGTATATACATATGTACGCACGTGCGAATCTTTATTAATAAAACCGAAACCAATATGGAATAAATGTGGGTTAATAAGCAATACAGTACATACAAATAATATTCATTTCTATCATCTTTCATAAATACTTTTTTAAAAGTATACGAAGATACTGGTTAAAGAATAAGAAATACAAGGATGGAGTTTAAGTATAACATACAATTACGCTTAAGTTTCTGAGATACGTTCAGACGCCGCGTCGTCTGTACGTTGAAGGTACTTCACATTATGTGATGTTTCTCTAAGAACAACGCAGCTACTCGTACGTCACGTTGGAATATCAGTTGAAATGTTTACCGTTCAGTATGCTAATGTTAGCTTAACGTAATTATCTCATATGTTTTATTCAAATTCAAATATTTTCATTTAATTAATCTTCGTATTTTGAACGTCAAACAATTTACTACCGATTCACTAAAGTTACTGTCTCAAACCTGAGAAGAACTGGCACAAGAGACACATGGACATGTTCTATTTTTATTGATTAAATTTAATTCCCAAGGCATTATCATTTATAAAATCGTTTATTTAATAATAACCTTTAATACACAAACATATTTTCAAATTTTTTTTAAATCTCAGACGTTTTCTGAGGTCCTATTGTAATAGCGTACACACTGTCCCATTAAAAATTACTAATTTATAGATTGCGCGAATAGCTGGCTTTTGCAAGACAATAATTGACTTAATAACGGCTGCATTACCCTAAAGTAAAATGCTGTAGGACATTAATGCTTTGAAAGTAGCTAAAATAAACGAGGCTAGCCGTTTTCACGACTTAGTATTTTGATTTAAATTACAGTAACAATCGTCTCGGGTGATGTGAATGTCTTAGATTTAGTTTTCTTGCTATTCAAAAGTAAGATAATAGCACTAAACCAATATACTATTTTTGAGAGAGCGTTGTTTACATCATCACATAATTTTTGTCTCCTTTTCATTTTAAAACTTGACGTTGTAGCATTAGCAAACAATACTATCTCATGGCTCTTTCAAATTAAATATAGCAAAATTATTTACATGTACTTAAAAGAGAAAAGGACCAAGAATAGACCTCCCATGCTAATTACTCTTTCAGAAGATATATATTGTTAGTTCGTGTTAACGCTTTTTATAAAAACATTTATACATTTTAAAACACTGAGAAAAACTTTTAACGTAACAAGCAATGTCTATATAACTTGGCGAAGCGATTTAATGAAGTGTAGAGCATAGTGTGTCATACCACTAGATCTCTTCTAACATACCCTTCCCGCAGTTGCGGGATACAAAATTAAGCTTAAAATATTACCAATTTTAATTGTAATGTCTATGTTTTAAAAAGTTAAAGTATAACAATACAAATTCTATTTGTAATGAAAAATATGCAACAGTAAATCATTACTAAACGTAGCATTTTCTTATAAAAATATTCAAAGTGGGTTGAATTCCTATTCGATGAAGTTAAAAATTTAATATTTTTTTATTTCCTTCTGATAATAGCGTGGTGTTGAATTTTGCCACTCAACATGCAATGCCTCAAAAATTCGGCGCAAAGTCGGGATCGAAATTATATTAATGGAAATGAAGTGTCTTAATACTAAGTTCACAGTCCTCAATACATACAGCGTGAAACAAAATTAAATTAAATTAAAAAAGGGCGAAGTGACATCATAAAATGATATTACAAACAATAAACAATATTACATTGGAGAAAAAGATCTCTTAAGCGAGAATCCTTGAATAAATAATTGCGTCGTACAATTTTAAATAACAATATAAGATAAATCATTTCTTTATTAAAAACGGCAAATGAAATTGTGAATCATAAAAACAGTGTTATAGTTTGATGATAAATCTTAACTTTATAAAAAGCTAACAAAAATATCTTCATAGTTTTTATTTTTGATTGAAGTTAAAAATATTTATTTATTTTTAACGCGAAATTAATTTAACGCAACTTTTGTGACAAATTTGAATAGACAAGTGCGAGGCACGTTAGCCTTTTTACTTAAATATTTACCGATATAAATATTTATTGACAAAAATTATCTTCACTACGTTGGTAGTGTAAAAGTGTAAAATCCTTTTTTTGGCTTTACCCTATACCTCACTCATAGCAGGGAAGGCAGAGGAGACCCGGGAGCCTATTTCGTTCTTCTTAAGATACAAACCGATGACCGCTACGCTGCGTAAATAACAATACACGTCAAACAAATAATAATTTTTTGATAATTTGTTTCAGCATTAACATCAGCTCATGAGATAACGCAGCTGAAGGTCCCGCTGTACGCGGACCCGCGGCGCGCCACTGAGCTCAGCTGTCACTTCCGGATGGACGAGCAAAGACTGCACTCCGTCAAGTGGTACAGAGATATGCACGAGATTTTCAGATACAGACCCTCACAAAAGGTTAATTTGATTTCTATTTTGCGACTTTTGTTATGTTTATAGGCATACTTTGACAGATATTTACGTATTGAAACAAAACTGATGTTGATATATTAGTTTATTTTATAAATAAATTGAGTTTGTTCTTATACTATATTCACATATAAAAGACAAGCACACACAATTTTAAACTAAAAAAAAGTCATGTCTCAAAATAATAGTATCTCATATTGGCAAAGTGCTTGAAGCTTTTAAACTGCTATTACAATTTTTATAAAACTTAGCAAAAACATCTCGATGGGCGAGGCGTCGATTAATAAAACCGCACTTACATCGGTTCATTCATTCAGGAGCTACACTGACACAGACGGAGAGACAAGTGAAATAACACCTCTTTTCTTGCGCCAGGGATAATAAATATATGTACATCAAGGCTAATAATACTACATAAACTGCTTCCTGACGTATCTCAGTCCCTTATGTAAAAACATCGGTAAATAAACAACGTCTTAATCACCAAATGCCCTGTTCTACTACTAGTATTGGGCTCAACTCAACTTCACGCTATATCGTTCACATGGCAGGGTAGGCAGAGAGAACTTGGGAACCAAGTGTTAAGACACTCCGTTCCACTTTCATTCCCCACTTTCCACCGAATTTGAGGCATTGTGTGTTAAGTGAAGAAACTCAACGCCGCTTTTTTTGCCTTGTTACCAGAAAGAAGAAATTAAAACATTAATTTTATTTCCTCGAGTGGGGATCGAACCCACAACCTGTCGGTTTCAGTCACACGCTTGTGCTACTGCGCCACGACAGGCCACAGTATCGGGCGAATATCATAAATATGATGAAATGATGAGTTCTTCCTTAATTATATCAATATTTGGAGAACTGCTAGCACATACTCGTACGTGGTGCGTTTTAACGGCCCTTACACTATATCTTAACTAGTAAGTACAGAAGGGCTAATATACCGCTAGACACCTCCAATCTCTCCAACAGCCACCCCGAGCCTCGCTCAGTCTAGGAATTATCTAATACTGGTTTATACAGAAAAACAACTCCACTTTACGGTGATAGGATTACAATAAATTTGCCTACTATAACACCTGATACAACTAATATGCATATTATAATAATATAACTTATAACATACATAACATATTATTCAGTTAGCATTTAACGGTCACCGTACTTCTACTAGTAATAGTTTCACATTGCCAGTTCTTTGTCATAATCGTATCTTGCCTATCGTCTTTTACTTGGGACGTCGTCTCCATGACTCCTCGATACCTATTTATGTAATAAATAACTTTGTGTAAGCCTTTTCCCTTGTTTCATATCAAATGATATAATTAATAAAATATTTAATATATTTACGACTGGGTAAATAATAATAATTAAATTTAATAATCGAATAGAAATATAAAGAAGAGTACTGTAAAGTTACAATATTTTTGACAGTCCTGAAATTAAGGAAATTAAATCGTTTATACGAGTATCTTTATTTTAGATTTTTTTATAATATATTGTTTATTTCATAAGGAATGATCGTCTTTTGACATACGTTATACTTAATAATTAATTTCCCAACAGGTTCCAATCCGGCTATTCAATGTAACAGGGATAATGGTTCAAGGCGGCGATTGCCTAGCGGACTCGTGTATGGTGCGCGTGATGCCTCCACCGGTCGCTACGAGAGCTGCGTACACTTGTGAAGTGTCTACAGAAGGCCCCAAGTTCCAGATAGCACGACAAACGAAACATATGACTGTAGTTGGTAAATCACTTTGTTCATTATTTTAATAGAATATTATAGTATATTTTAAGCATGTTTGCTACATGAAGAAATAGGGGCGCAGAGGTACAAGCGTGTGACTGCAAATGCGATGAAACTCCACACATATATCCTGTATATTTTTCTTTTTTTAGCTTCACTCAGTAACCTGTACATAATTGGGTGAGAGCAGAGAGAACATGGAAACCTAGTATTAAGACACTCTGTTCCCAATAGGATACTTCCATTACTAAGAAAAAGTATATTATACATTATTGGTATCATATTTATTATTGAAGCAAATCTGATTATTGATATTGTAATCATATCAAACCATATATTCTTATAATATCCCTTTACTCTTTAAATGGACTTATACAAAACATAAAAACGTATAGCCTACTTAATAGTTACAAATTTTTATATTTGATTGTAAAGGTCTGGAAAAATTTAGATTTTTTTAAATAATCTTAGGTTTTAAGTGACATTATGTAGAGATTTTACTGCGGCCCGCATTTATGTTAACATGAGCCTTAGTTGCAGTTACAATACTAACAAATATATTCCGATGACCCACGAATATTTTCGAACGTACTCAATTTTTAAATATTAATTAGAAATATTTTAGTAATTAAAATATTTCTTTATACACTATAGATTTTTCCAATGACTACTGGAGCATCTAAAACAGCTTTCCTTCCTTAATCAAGGCACTTTAGACCACCTCACTAAATATTTGTCTTTGTTCCACATAGTAATCACCTCGTTAACATGGTAGATTGTATCAACTAAAATTTCCCTATTAGTGCGTATTTGACTGGATTATGCTAAGGGAACAGGTAGACCGAAGTCAGTAAGACAATTACTTCCACGAAAATACAATATTCTGTATAGATTGATGCCTTCGCAGTACACCTAGTACATAAAAATGTTCTGATAAAGATATATTGTACTTTTCCCACAATTATCTAAGATGTGACAAAATATATAGAAAATAACATTATAGAAAATAACTGCCGTAACCTACTGGGATCGTTACTGATACAAGATTCCTCAAGATTGTGGACCCAGCTTATATCATCTTCAATTAGTCAAAGTGCCCTGCCAAGTTGCTTGAAGCGAGGGATGTTCTACACCATCAATAGTTTTTAAAAAGAAAAAAGAATTTGGTCTTTGAACAACGTAGAGCAACACGTGCAAATAGTAATATACTACTATTAGGATACACAGTTTATAATGCTAAGAGCAGCATCTGGTCACACGATTTTTTCCTTTTCTTACACCATTTTAATACCTTTCGTATTTATCAAGGGAAGTGTTCTGGAGAACTGGTTTACTTGGTAACTGCCGCTAAATTTTCTAACGGTGCAGTACGCCAGCTGAAGTACTATCGTTATCATCTGCATACGTGGCACTCTAACATTGTGCAGTTTCGTAGGAATTTTCTTCGCAATTTCCTTGTCGATATGACATAGGTACCTTTAAAAAGCGAGTTTATCTCCATCGCAAAGGCTGTCAACGCACCTGTAGCTCGTCTGTGTTATATGGGGCCGTGGGCGGCAGTGATCATTCACCATCAGGTAACCCGTACGCTTGTTTGCATTGTCTTTTCCATAAAAAAGATGGTACAAATGTGTATAATAAAATTCCACAAGTGATTCCAAATTTGCCACTTGAACGTGCACTCAATCTTCTAACCTCTTATTTAACTAATAGGGTTCAGAGGATTGATGTGAATGGCAAAAAATCTCCGGAGTCACACACACAATCAGTATGGCAGTCCCACAGGGATCTATTCTTGGCCCTTTTCTCTTTTTAATTCTATTTATTAAAAAGAGAAAAGGACCAAGTAAGTTAAAGAAAATATTAATGAATTTACTAAATTCGGTGATGTACATAATATTAATACTAGAAATAAGCTTAGCGTACCTGTCACTCGATATCACCGAGTCCGAGTAATTATTTTATGGGTCAGGGATTACAATTGGATCTTAGAAAACGTCCGGGAATTTTCTATTTTCACAATTTAAAAAAGTTGTGAAAAAAGTGAATGAAATACCTTAGGAATGAAATCCTCGCACCAGGCTATTTCAAAGGTATCGTTGTTAATTAAATGTCAAACTGTAAAAAACTACTAAATTTAAAAACATATAAAAATTTGGACGAAGCAGGATTTGAACCTGCGCCTCTTGAAAACTTTCTATCTAGAACATAACAGGGTAGGCAGAGGGTATGTGGGAACCTAGTCTTAAGACACTCAGTTTCCGTTAAGACACTTTAGTGTAAAGTGACTGGACTCAATGCCGCGTTTTACCTACTCGTAATTACCAGAGCGAACAAATGAAAACATACAACCTACAATTTGTCGTTTTACGCTCGCTTTTACTTCTGCGTCATGACAGGCTTTAAATTAATTAAGTTATAAGTAATATTTTAAGTATATCACGGTTATAGAAATATTATACACTTTTAGAATAGCAGTGGTTCAGTTGATTATTTCTCGTGAATGTCGTTTTTCCTTGCGTAATGGTAAACTAAGCTAGAGTCAGCGTCACGTACTGACGATGAAGTCGTCGACGAAGGGAAAATAAATAAGGTGTCGTGTATTCTTTTTGCTTTTTTTATTGAAGTGGAATGTTACTGAAAAATATTAATGTTCGATGAATTATTTATGCCTACGTTTGAATCTCCGTTATCTAATTATTCTTATAAATGTTAAGTTGACTAGATTTTCATTTCACGATATAACACTTCAGTGTAAATACTAGGTTTCTATTAGGACATTTCCATTTTTCATTTTCTCCTGAATTCTTCAGACATTGAGTGCTAAGTGATTAAACTATACACCGCGCTGTCTCGGTACCAAAGCGAAGATATGAAAATATAAAATATTTCATCCCTCGAAACCATTTATTTATTTATCTATGTTTGATAAACAAGTTCTACAATTAAAATAAAAATATTTGTTTGATTTCCTTGAATTTCACAACCAGTCACGTCTACAATCTGTTTCATGTATCCCTTCGTTATGACTAACCTCACTACAATAGAAGTTCATAACAAGAATATAGAAATATTTAAAAAAATG
The DNA here is from genome assembly GCA_018249855.1 of Eueides tales michaeli. Classification (NCBI taxonomy): domain Eukaryota; kingdom Metazoa; phylum Arthropoda; class Insecta; order Lepidoptera; family Nymphalidae; genus Eueides; species Eueides tales. Next base: position 10,308 of record DWMZ01004272.1, read on the forward strand.
CAAAATATAACAAGTAATTCTTCATTGCATTAATACTATAGTTTACTGTGAGATACCTTTTTACATTTTTTGTTTTAAGGACAAGAAAAAGATGAAAGAAGCCTGGTTTTTCGTAATAATTGTGGAAGTCCATAGGTAGTCTAACTCGTTATGAACTCGAGACTCGTTAGTGAATATGAAACTTCATCAGTGTTTTTTTTAACTACGCTGTGTCTCACATGCTATTTGTGGGATACAGCATAGTTAAGAAAATCTTAATGAAACCTAGAAGCCCAATGCTAACACGTAGTGTATGTATTAGAAAACGTTTTTCCTTATAGCTATGCCAGACAAGGACCCTGAAATAATTGGTGCTCCCAAATTAGTGAGGCCCGGCGAGCAGATACTACTAAACTGCTCGTCTGACTACTCCCTGCCGCCTTCAGATATTACTTGGTACATAGACAACGAGATTGCAAAGGTATGTATGTGTATGTTTACAATTTTTTTGTATCACTTAGTTTAATTGCAATGATGAGTGTTTTGTTTTATAAGTTTAATACCCAATATTTATAGAAATGATAGCAATAAAAAACCATTAAATTGCAAGTTGGACTCGCCCATCTTTTCATCAGTGCTTTATACTAGTTTCAAGATTACAGATTGTACTACGGGAAACCCAAAAAAAAAAATTAATAAATAAAAATTTGTGTATTTCATTTCATTTTAATAAAATGAAATGAACTATAATTATAAATTTGTAAGATTTTTTCTTTCTATAAACCTCCTAAATGAAGGAAAAATAAAGCATCAATTCTCGTGTCTTTTGACTCCATTGATTACGAAGCTTGATTCTTATAACCCAAGGAATCATAAATATGAATTCGTTATTATTTTCAATTAAGACATCTACGTAAGCTCGAGAAAATGGTTAAAAAATGGATAAAAAGTAAGCTTATAGGTCCATTATTTCATCGTCATTTATACTTTGTATAATTTGGTTATTAATAAATTGGAAGCGGGCGAAGCCGCGTGTCAGTCGTTAGTACTTACATATGAATATACGAATATACTGGACTGTATTGTACCTTCTTTACTCTGAAATAAAATCAATCTTGCTTTGATAAAAAGTAAATATTCTTTGAAATAGACATTATTTATAAAGCCTTTATTGGATCGCCGAAAGGCTATGTATATTAATCTCTTTAAGTCCACATGTTGTGCTGAGAGTTGGTCATTAAACAAAATCACATTTTGCTTTTGTTTTATTCAAAAAATATTATGAGAGCATTCTTTACTTCTACTAAATTTAAAAACGTATAAAATTTTGAACGAAGCAGGATTTGAACCCGCGCCTCTTGGAATCTGTCCTAGAACTGTTGCGTTCACATTTCGTTCGTTCGTTTGTTTCGTACGTTCGTACCACAACGGCCTCGACTATATATAACTCTAATATACTGCAACGATTTATTTAGTTGAGGAAAGTCGTGCTTTTTGTAAGCTGGATAAAGATTATTCTCATATAGTTATGAGATTAAACTAGCTACCCATGCGTAGTTATTGTTATTAGCCAAATTGTAAG
>DWMZ01004273.1:0-11867 GCA_018249855.1 Eueides tales michaeli
AAATCTAGTTAGGTCATTAATATTTTAACAATTGCACTTACATGTATATAAAGCCTTCAACCAATGTATTGTAATAATTTTGCATAAAATGTCAGTGATGTGGCGTAATAGTTCACTTGCGCTGTTGGATGAGTTGTGAAAGTTGCTCAGCTGGTTTGACTCAGCTTAAAGATTGTCGCGTCTTCCTTGGTCAAAATTTGACCATATTTACCAGTGGAAAAATAATATGGAACGGCAATGTAACAGTAAACTCTTGTTAATAGGCAAAGCGCGGCGTTGAGTTCCGCCACTCAAATTCAGCGAAAAGTGAGCAAAGTAACGGAGTGGCTTAACACCAGGTTCCCAAGTTCCCTCTGTCTACTATGCCATGTGCGGAGCTGAGTTGAGTTATCAAAAATATCAATGCTTTTTAAAGGTGCATACATACGTATCCAGCCAAGCGTTAGTAAATCTGTAGTTTCAATCATTCTAATAATAAATGAATTGTCTGCAAATGGTAAGTAATCATTAAAATTATCAATGTTATAATATTATTACTTCATATTTTGTCGTAATAATTGTTTAGTGTAAAATTGATATTTACATATTGAGTAACTTTTCTGTTATTATTATTGAGTAATTTTAAAAGCTTACTATTATTAGTAACAACACTCAGTAGTTCCATTTTTAAATAAAATATGAATAAAATTTAAATTAAATCTTAATTATCTTTTTAAATAAAATCGTTGACTTTAGCACTTTTCACATTTTAAATGAGTCTGATATATAAAAATTCAAATCTAAAACGACAACATTCAGTCTTTATTATAAATCTTAAAAGAGATTTAAATTACAATGATATAATTATAATAGTGACTTAAATATGAAGAAGTACCAAATTTAATTTAATAGAGTTAATTTCAAAATTTTTAGTGGTCTAAAGAAATAAGCCATTTGTAACTGTACATGTAAAAAAAGTCATATATTTTTAGTCTGTTTATCTGTTCGGCTGTGAGATCGAACGCGCTAATCTCAGAAACGGCTAACCACATTTGAATACAGTTCACTATTATATTTTGGCAATCTTCCTTTAACATTTAGTTATTTTTATTTCTATCAGTCAAATTAAGTCAGTTTAAAATATGTAGTTTGACAAAACTGCTTATTTTATTTATTTTACTGAAATTCCAGTTTTCAATGTATAAATATTGTATTAAGTGACAATGTTATCAGAACACGAAAGTAAACAAACAAACAAACAAATTAAATATTCTTTACTGTACACCAAAAAGATACATCATAATTATTTATTATAATGCTTTATCATAATTATATATTTAAATGCTTGAATTACATTTTTGAATTACTAATCTCAATTAATATATTGTTCTAAAAATATTATCACTTTAGCTTTTTGTTTGATTGTTAGGGGAAGAAATTCCATAGGCAGACCGATTTAGTAAAAAACGAACTTGTGTAGAAAAAAGTATAATAATTTAGATAAGTAAATAAAGTAGTGTAACTAAAAAGGGGCGAGGCCACGAGCGTGTCGCTAGTTACTATTATGACTCGTATACATTTTATGTAGTACTTGAAAAACAAATATGAATTTATTCGGTCAAAGTAGACATATTAATATTATGTATTTATAGAATTGACGCATAAACTTAAAGTATGAGGATTAAAATGAGTTCATATCTGAAATAACAATTTAAGCACTAAACAGTTTTGTTAAACAATAACATAAAAAATATTTTTCTAATAACAAGTAGGTACTATAAGTACAAGATTTTTTTTAAATATAACCTTCACTTTACACAGCTTTGCCGTGATCTACATATTATATGCAATATCGAAACCAACCTTCTTTTTAATTGCGCATACATATTTTCATATTACGATGTCAAAAGAATTATTTTATATTTCATATGTTCAATTACATCGTATATAAGAAATGATCTATTTCTAATTAAATACAACTTATTTAATTAACCATAAATGTCGGTACGATGTCGTTATATGTATAAATAAATAGAATTCGTTTACGTGATTTTATAGCTATTTCTTTACACTCACTCAGTTTTAAAAGGAACTTGGGAACCTGGTGTTGGGTTCCCCGTTCCCCTCTGTTACCCGTTATTTCTTTATATATAAGTATTTTATATTTAGACTTTCTCCTAAAAACTAAAAACACTCTTGTAATTTTAAGTATTAAGGGTAAATTGTTTTTCAGTGGCAATTATTTTTATGTACTTTTTATAATTTTATTAATTAAATATTTATGTGAACGTACTTTATAGTTCTAGAGTACTATTATTATACGTATACTTCCTCATGCCTTCTAAGAACGTAGCACCAAGTGTAAATAGCTAAACACTTTTGATGGCGCTAATAAATTCACGCGTGAGCAAAACTAATCGATTTGGCAATCGTGTCGACGATGCAGAATGCAAATCAATTATGAATCATTTTTGGTTACAACGTCATATCTTTTAACATTGCTAAAAATATAGTTACATAGCAACTGGTGTTTTTAAAAGACATTTGAGAATATATAGTTATTTATGACTAGTATTTATATTAATAAATGTTGTATTTTTTTATCAGAAGTCGCTTTGGTGTTTTTTTAAATAATTAAGATTATTATTTGTTTAATATAAAAATATCTTAAAATTACTATGTAGATAACTAATCTGTCACATCATTATGATTTATAACAAGAAAATACATTTTTAAAATAAAAAAATAAAACAAAATGGTTACATATTAATTTGTATATATAGAAGACATAACGAAGAATGCAAAAACTTAACTAATGTAAAACAATCTGTTAAAACTAACGGAATCTAAATTCAAGTTGTTATTAACTACTCAGGTTATAAATATTAATTAAACAGCTTCATCAACATTATCTCCAAAATAATAGTAATATACCTGAACAAAAAATAAAGAGTGTATTTGTTTGATTCTTTATTTCACTAAATTTAACATTGAAGTCAACAATTTTCTCTTAATCGTCATATCGTGACATCTAAACGATAATGCACAGTTAAGTTTTGAATTTATTCCACAAAACTTTTCAACCGTTTAGTAGGTTAGATGGCCTAATTTTATTATTTCACGTTTTTGCAAATTATATGGATGTTAATTAGTTCAGTTCAAAAAAAAATTGTGTTTGCATTTTAGACTTTTTAGATTAAATTCACAAACAAAAGAATATAGATAATTACTTTCTCTAGTTACACAAAAAGTGACACTTAACACCGCCAGACTCTAAACAGACAAAAATGGTACAAGAATGGAGAAAAGAATAATATCTCACTGTTCATATAGGTTTTCTCAGTTGTGAAAAGAGTAAAACGAAATAAATTCAATATTCAATATAGCAGCAATGTTTCTTTATAAAAATATCCTTAATATTTTTGGTCTCAATGAGAATGACATCAACAAAAGCAGGTAATATTATAATAATGTAGTAACAAACGATATCAGACCATATATCTATATGCAGTCGTAACGGAACTAGGAGCACAAATCTCATTATATGTAATGCTATGGTTTCATACGCTTAACGCTTCGTCAAAGGCCGTGGACTTTGGTATAGTTAGCAAATGTTAGATTAAAGAGATACAATTTATAGTAGAATAGCAAGTCAGCATAAGAATTGAATTTGTACTAATATTAATCGTCAAGAAAGCAGCAAAATCGTAAAATGAGACTTGTAGTCAGGAAGTAATTTTTTCATAGTAATTAAACTAAATATAATAATGAATGTGCAAGCAACTTATTACCAAACTATGGACTAAGTAATGATCTTCAACGATCACTTGACAGTCATTTTTTTTCAATTAAATAAGATCAATATTTTCTATAGCATAAATTGTATCTTATGTTTCTAGCATTCGGATAGCGCAAAAAATTTTTAAAAGTACCTAGAAATATATTTTATAATAATTTGTGACAGAATAATTACATATTTCTTTATAAACGCAATGACTATCATTTTTAAAGAAATAGTGAAGTAATATAAAAATATGTATTAAAATCAGTCAAGGTCAGAAGTTCGCGGTGGATTTAATTCTAGGAAGTGAGACTTTCACTTTTCAATGGTTTTAAGTTGTTAGATGAATATTATAAGTATTACTGAATCGTGAACAAGCACTTTTTGTTGTACCATTTTAATATTAAATGAATTATTTTATACATGAGTAAAATATTATTACTAACAATATTTGGCTAACGATTGCTGACTAAGCTTGTGGGATCTATTTATTTATAATATAGGATTTATCATTTAGATGATATGGCTTATTTTATTTTTAATTAATGATTATCGCAAAAATATGACCTAGTACTAGTGTGAGAATACAGTGTCCCTCTTAAATATTGCATTATACTCTATAGGTGCATTTCGCGTTAACAAATTGCGAGAACGCTCATTATCCTCGATACATAGTTGTTGCTTTGTTGTTAATTTGCATTTATTTCAACTGAATTATTATTTTATAAAACAACAAGCGCAATAGAAACTCGCCCGCCGAGGGTTCCGTATCGTTTCCATTTCCAACAATAATAATAATTTTAATGCTTTTTTTCTATAAAATATCTATAAATTTTCACATTTTAGATATTTTCCTTTATTTATGTTGTAACTTACGACACAGGTAACTCACTTCGTTCTAATTATTTTCATCTTCGTTCCATCCATAGTCTATAAGAAATACCTCAAAATGTTTTATAAAAAACAGCAAATACTATGCATAAATATTTTAATTATGCTAATTAAAAGGATACATTTTTGTATGCTTCTAAAAATAGTATACCTGACAGTTTGTTTAATATTTATAGTAGTTTATGCTTCATATCTCTACGCGATCACGCGAGTAAGGAATCATAAAAAAAATATTTGCGAGTGTAAGGTCGACCTTACAAAAATACTACTACTAGAATTTTGTGGATCATATGCTGTCAATATTTCTCCCGCCCCGATAAAATAAGCTGAGTTCCGGAGTTTGTAGACAAATTAAAGAAAACTATTGCGGTACATTACAGGAATTAGACAGCACGAACTCAATAACACAGACAGTTATGGATTTGATTCTGGTTCATGGAGGAATGTTTATAATACATCATTTTCATTTTCTAATATAGTTAGACATAGTGCCGAGTTAATGTCCTGTCTGAGAATTGTAAAATGAACAATGTGACTAATTATCAGATTCCCTTCTACTATACATTGCGTAAGAACAAAAAAAAATAAAAAAGTATTAACAATTATGTTACATACGTATGTAAATTCGTATGAACAGCTGAACAACTTAGATAGGTCGACAAACCAGCAGGACATTTGCCACGTCTCGATGAATCAATTGTCTCTAAATGACCCCGTGTCCGGACTGACAAATAGCTCCATACAGGGTCTGATTTATATGAGGAAACTTGTGTCCATTACTAAATTATAATTTTTGATTTTTTTATAACATAATCTCTATTGTGAAATATAATATCTGTGGGAAAACGATACTGTGAAATAATCAATATACTGGGACGTATGAAGCAATTAGTGTAATACTCTGTGGAGCAATAGTCACACCGCGTGTGTATTGGTTGCCGATTCATTCTGTCGCTAAATTTTTTAGTTCCTTTTAGGTCTATTTTAGATAATATTTTACTGCCATGGATGCATAGTTTCCACATATATTAAAGTTACACATGTATAAAAGTGATTTACATTGGGTCATTTGTAAATATTTTAATTTAAATATTGCAATAATTGAGACCTATTATGGCACTGAGGCATGAACGTCGGACTGTAAACGCGACGGGTCGTAGGTTCGGTCCCCACTCAAGTAAATGAAATTTTAATATTTTAAATTGTAATACTCAACGTTTTAATTTCTTTTCTTTGCATTTCTTTGCTTTGGTAACAAGGCATAGCGTGGCGTTGAGTTCCGCCACTCACAAACCATGCCTCAAATGTGAGCAAGAAAACCGGTCGTCATAACAAGGTTCCCAAGGTTCCTATGTCTATTCTGCAAATATCCTGAACCAAAAAAAATACAAATATCTGTTCACTACATATTTTTCTAAATTTTTTATTTAATAATAATCATCTAAAACATTCTATATTCTTCTCTAAAAACGGTGACCTCCATATGTATATACAACATAATCTGAAATATCCGTATTAGTATAATGTGAACAAACTCTGACTGCGCGTGAATCTTGTTTTTTCCGGTAACATAAACATGCGTGTTTATTTGAGTAAACGGCAATAATAATGTCAATTATACGATAAAACTTATGTCGCATTTAATCCAGTATTCTGTATCTACAAAATGTAAAAAATAAATACTTATAAGTAAAGCGTTGAAAGAAAACATCAAAACTTTGTTGATAAAGTGTTACCATTTATAACAAACTGTTTACCGTTTTTTAAATAATCTGAAAAATAATATAGACCTCGGAAAGTAGCGTAAAATATATTTTAGAAATAAGGGCTCCTTATTGCGAACACTTAATTTTCTTATTAATAGTAACATTAGTTGGATAGTCAATAAATGTCACAAAATGAACAAATATACAAAAATGAACATAAGTATACAATATATACAAAATCATGAATTAAACTTCAGTTTAAATAAAAGCAACACCAATTAGGTGTCGCTTTCAAAGACCGCTGACAGGTCTTAGTTTCAAGATCTATCTCCGGGCAGTTTTAAAAAATCTGATACCTTATTAAATATATGTACAGGCCTCTTTACATACTGAAATGAGAGCATATGCTTCATGGAAGCTGGAGCACTATCCAGTTCTCGTCTTGGCAATTTTAGCATACTACGCATATAATGTTTTCTATTTGATAATTATACAATTTAAATCACTCCTTTGCTTGGCTAAAATAGTGCTAGTGTACGGCACTTGGTACCGTCAGACGCAAGGGGAATTTCCCTAAGTATAAGGTAACACAGAAGTATTTAAATTAAAATCGATTTATATATTTATATTAAATACAATAAACATTTTTTATTATGAATTTTTATTTCAAATAAACTTAATGAATTTAAAACTTTACTTGGGCCAAATAGAATAAATGGATCAACTTTTTTTTATTTCATTTTTTTTCTTTTTTTTAATATTCTGTTAGTATTATTCACCTATATTTTTACTAGAACAAGACATTTAAATATATCACATTATTATTAAAGCGAAATTAACAGATGTTACTGTAGACATAGTAACTTAGTTCACAAAAATTACTACGTTATATTTACTCGAGTTGTGAGTTTTAATACTAGAAACAAGTTGCACATATTGAACAATGACCACGATTACACAAATATTTAAATAGAATTGAAATCATAATTACAAAGAAAAGTTAAGCATTTTAATTTAATAAAGACTAGCGACCAGACCGCAACTTCATACGCTTGAATGACACTATTTTATTTACTTATCTCAGTTACTTTCTTGTTCTATTAACATTATTACTTTTACAATATCTTTGCATTGAAAACTAAAATTTCAGCTAATAAAGTATTTGTAGCAATTTTGTCACTAAATATTTGAAATTGACGTTACTTCTTTATTAACCGATTTAAATAAAACAAACACTAAATTTTGAGGGAAGATTGCTAAAATATAACAGCGAATACTGCATTTAAATCCGGTCCGGTAGAAACGGCTTCTGAGATTATCGCGTGCACAAATACAGACAAACAGACAACCGATACACAGACAATAATTTGGAAAACTGTTTTGGGCTCTATTACATCAATAATAGGTACTTATAAGATTTTTTTAAATATATCTTTCATTGTCCTACATACAGTGATCAGTTATGGATTTATTATGGGTATAAATATAGATTGAAAAAAATATATAGACTTAAAAAAAAAGCTTGTTATATTTTAACCACAAACATTTATCCGATATAGTTTTGTAAAAACAATTTAGACTTCTTCAGCAACATAAAAATAGGTACTACTTATTTTTACTATTTTTAAAGTGTTATTCCACACTTAGGAACGAAAAATACTAAATTTAAAAACGTATAAAAATTTGGACGAAGCAGGATTTGAACCTGCGCCTCTTGAAAACCGTTCAAGCGCTCTGACCACTAAGCCATCCGTCCATTGGATGGATGGCTTAGTGGTCAGAGCGCTTGAACGGTTTTCAAGAGGCGCAGGTTCAAATCCTGCTTCGTCCAAATTTTTATACGTTTTTAAATTTAGTATTTTAGATACTACTTAGTTTTATTCTTATATATAGATAATACTTACTTTTTTTTTCTATCGATAAATTTAGAATCAAAGGATAATTACTATTATATTGTCTTTGTTATTTGTTTGGAGAGAACTAGCAAAAGGAATCTGGGAACCTAATGTTGAGAAACTCTGTTCTCATTAAGATACTTCCGCTCCTCAATTTCCGCCGAATTCTGAAGCCCTTGTGTGTAGAGTGATTACCTGAATATAACGCCGCGCATTGTCGCATTACCAGAGAGAAGAAATTATTTTTTTCTCATTTCCTCTAATATAAATTGAACTCAAGACCTATGGCTTTACTGACGCACGCTCTTGTTATATTTTATCTAGTTATAGTTACGTTCTGCGGACTTTTTAAAACACGTCATGTACCTACCATAGATTTACCACTATTGTAAGTATAATCAAATCATTCTAATTAAACTATTTACGATAAATGTGATACAACTTAGTACTTTCAATTTTATACACGTGACCCTTAATAAGATCACTAGTGGAAAAAAAGAACTTAATTAAACATATCCAATTAATTGTTTTCTCATACAATATTAGCTACGGCGGCATTAGACAATTCATTTGAAACGCTGTTTTCCTTTCCGTGTATAATCAGAAGTAGATTGCACGTAACTCTAACGAATATAATCAGTTGATTGAATAATTCGTTATAGTAACATGAAAGTAAAACAGAAGTGCCATGTTTCATCTTCAGACATTAAAAATTAATATAATTATTACTTATATTTTAATCTATTTTTCGCTTTTGTTGATATAGTAAAAATCTTTTTGTATTTTTAACATTATTTTCGTATGAGAAACTATACATCATTAATATATGTACCTTGTAATTTTAGAGAAAATCAGCATAACCTCACAACTATATCTAAAACAGGCCACTTATACAGTATAAGATTCAGTGTCAGCAAGCATTTAAAAATGCAATTTCTATAAGAAATTTAATCTTGATGGTAAAATAACACGTGGACTTATTACACGCCAATACGTAACCTTTTAATACACAATCGGTTACTAATTAAAAAGTGTAATACAAAACAACGTAATGTAAATCAATTAAAGGTTACGATTAAACAATTCGTAAATGTATTAACTAGAATATATTACGTCATTTAAATATATGTATTTGATGAGTCATGTAAATTTAAAACACTTAAAACTTATATCTTGTTTTTTAAATGGATTTTTCTATTGTTTTAGAGGGAAATGACTATGGATGCTTAGCCGGAACTTGCAAGTTTAATCTTTAGTTACGGCAGATGATTATGCGATAAATATAATAAACGACAACACACATAAATTCGCGTAGGAAGATGAGTCGGGCCAGTGCCCACCCAAAAATAGTATTGTGCCCACCTCAGAAATATTACTAAAACAATTTTTAAAAAGTTAAAAGAAAAGGACTTTTACAAAAACAGATTTGTTGAAAGCTAGAGGACAGGCTCCTCTAGATAACGCTCATACTCATGAAAATCTTCTATATAGCTGAGAGTTAAATGTTCATGTGCGAGTTGTAAATTAAATATAAATTATTTATTTCTTTATGACAGCTATAAAATCATTCAATAAATGGATTTGTTTTCGGTTTTGCATTAAGAGGCAATACCCTATACTTCATAATTTATGAGTTACAGCAATAAATCGACATTTTCCCTCTTACTTTTAACTCTTGAAAAATTATGTAGAATATGTCGCTTTTAGTAACACGTTTTAAAAAGAAAAACTTCATAGAGAATAAAATTATATAGAGAACAACTAAGGAAAATTTGAAAATAATTATTACTACTACAATTTTTACTATAACTTATTACTATTTCATTAATAAAGCAACAAATTGTTATAACCAATCAAAAGAGTAATAACGGTAGCAGCAATATAATAGCTGTGATGAAATTGAATTATTTTTTAAAACAAATACTATGCCAATAGTAGGCAGTTGACCGTGACCAAGATTAGTGCCAAAATCAGACGCAACGCCCGTAATGTTCTTTTCTTTTTCTAACTTTCTTATATAACGTAGGTATCATAGATTTGCACTTAATTGTTTATGTTACAAGTTTACAAGTTTTACATAGATTCTTTTTTCATTTATCTATTATATAAAATATATTAATTTTAATATTTTGCATTCTTTACTTTACAATACAACTAATTCCGGTCTAAAGACTCTTTTTTTAGTTGGCTAAATTTTGATTCTTTTATAGTCAATAATAATATATATATTTTTTTTAATTTTATATACAGCCGAACAGTCTTAAAGAGAAAAGTAAAGAAATCGACTAGAGTATTATATTTTTTTGGGCTAAACAGTACGTTTGCAAACCAATGAAATAACAGATTTTTGATCTATGAGTAGAAATCATAGTGGCACATTATAACATACAATTACACTCCATATCATTTTTTGTACTCGTTATACCGTGTCATCCGATACTAAGTGGGGTATCCGTAAGAGCAATATTACATGAAACCCACAATTTTCGTTACGAATAACGGAAAAATATGGTTTCAGCAAGGAATAATACTATGTATTATTAACGGAATTCATATATTTGTGTTTCTGCAAAAAAAAAAGTTTTGTAATTTATAATCTACACGATAAATTCCAATTTTAATTCGGTAAATAAAAATTCATATTTTGTTAAATAACTAATATTTAAAATGTCATCGTATACATAATTACGCTTCGTCGAAATAAACATGAAACAAGTATGATTCAGAAAAAATATTACTGTAATGATTCACCTTTACCTCAGAACCTTCTGCACATAAGCTTATTGTATAAGATAAAAACTTTAAATAATGTGTAAAACAAAAGAAGTATTTGTAAAATGTTATTAAAAATATTTCAATTTTTTCTTTCGCTGTATTTAGTAGATATATCCATACTCACACACTATTAAGCAATTTTACGCATAATACGATATGCTTATCTATCAGTATCAATTAATTAAATTTTGTACTGGTTATTATTATATAAAGCGAGTGGTATTGTTTCCTTTAAATCTGTAAAGGATCCTAATGTTGTAATTAGAACTAACTATAAAAAGTCATTTGCCCGTAGGACGTAACGTCTATCTTTGGTTTTTTATTAACAGATGTTAACTCAGGTCCCGTCTTGTTTGTCCAAAGTACAGAGAAGGTTATCTACACACCCATCAATCTCTAGTTAGAAAAAACGTAATGTAACCTGTTTAATTATGCCTTACGGCTATGACCTCTTAAAGAAATTATATATATTGATATATACTTTTTTTTCTTTTTTTTTAGCTTCACGTTGTATCTCGCACAATGCTTCGTAGGCAGATTCTGTTCCACTTCCGTTTCCCACTTTCCGCCGAATTTGAGGTATTGCGTGTTGAGTGGCGGAACTCAACGCCGCGATTGCCTTATTACCAGAGCGAAGAAATGAAATAATAAATATTTTAATTGAAAATATTAAACATTTAATTTCCTCGACTGGGGATCGAACCCAGAGCTCAGTTACAGCCACACGTTTGTGCCGCTGCGCCACGACAGGCCTAAATGTATACGATAGTAGATATATCGCCAGAACACGTCAGGTCTCTAAATGGGCGTAATTTTTATATATGATGAATAAAAAATGTA
>DWMZ01004274.1:0-11865 GCA_018249855.1 Eueides tales michaeli
GTAACCGACAGGTTTTGAGTTCGATCCCCCAATCGAGAAAATGAAATATTAAATATTTTCAATTTAAATATTTGTTTCTTCGCTCTGGTAATAAGGCAAAGCGCGGCGTTGAGTTCCGCCACTCAACACGCAATGCCTTAAATTCGGCGGAAAGTGGGGAACGGAAGTGGAATGGAGTGTCTTAATACTAGGTTCCCGGGTTCCCTCTGTCTATCCTGCCCTGTGCGGGATACAGCGTGAAGCTAAAAAAAAGATACTCAAAAGTATTTATATATTTTTTTAGCTTCATGCTGTATCCCGTACATATTGGAAATAAGTACGATTGTGCAAGAAGGGCTTAATGAAAATATTTCACTTTAGCAAATGGGTATTAAAAGCACAACCATGAAAGCTTACATTTTGCTGTTGTTCTATAGTATTAATGGAAAATAATAAAAAAAATACTAACTATTTTTTTTTATGAGACCACCTCCAAAAACTGACGTGCCTTAAAAAATATTCATAGAATTCCATTCATAATAACCGTGTTATCGTGTAACAAAAATACATACACAGAATCGAGACTATTCGAAGTCGATTGAAAACCTTATTTATAATAATTACAGCAATATTTATAACAATTTACGATGTTAAACAATCCTCGCTGGACACTGACTCAGAGAACTTGGATGTATTCCAAATTATAAACGTAGCTTTAACCGTGGAAATTGGAACTAGGGATGGAAAAACGATTGAAATCGCTATCAAAATTTATTATTATAAGAATAGAAAATCTTAGAAATTGCTCTGAAATAAAATTAAGACGTACTTTAGACGCCGTTCTAGTAATAGCTATCTTTATATTATATTTTTTAGTTTAACGCCGCATGTCGCACATAGCAAGGAAGGCAGAGGGAACCTAGGCCTTGGAAACTACGTTCACTTTTTTCTGTTAAATTCTTGAAGCATTGCGTGTTGAGTGACTGAACTCAATGCCGTATATTAAATATCAAATATTTCATTTCCCAGAAAGAGAATAGATCCCACAACCCTCACGTTTACAGTCACATGCTGTACCTCTGTGCAACGATTTCTAGTATATACTAGCGCCCCAGCTACTTTTCCTGCTTGAACTACATGATAATTAATTTAATATTATTTAGGCGTGTTTGATAAAGTTGGTTAGGTAAATATTACAGCTTAGTTGTCTATATTCTATTGTACACTTACACAATACAACTTCTTCTATTTTTTAGTGAAAATATTACAACAAATTGTTAGGCCCTTTCGGAGATGAGCCTCTAATAAATTGTACTAAACAAATTAAGTGATGCTTTAGACGTCATTCTCATAATTAGTTTTCTTTTATATTTTATTTATCTTCAAGCTGTTTGCTATATTACAGAGTACGTAGCGGGAACCTGAGAACGTAGAGTTAAGACCTGTCATTCCACATTAACACACTATTTTCCACATTCCGGTGAATCCTTGAAGCATTGCATGTTGAATGGTGGAAATCAACGCTGCACTTTGTCTGATTGAATATTTTATTTCCCCAAGTGAAAATTGACCCTGTAGCCGTACCGGTACAGAAACGTTTACAGTATCACGCTTGTGTCGCTGCGCTACAAAGGCCACAAGTGTTTCTATCATTTTCTTAAACTTTTATCTTCATGTCCGTCCATTAAAAAAGGTTGACTGAGAAATATTTTTTTTTATATTTTGTTGTATATGAAGCCACAACTATCTGAATATTTTAACGCTATAATATTTGTTTTTATTAATATTTCAAAATATAAGGACATCCCTCAAAAATAAACCTATTGATACCACCTTCTAGTTCACATATATACTTTAGTATAGTAAATTAATGTTTTCACGCCCTAATGCCATGTAGTTTGTAAAATTTATGTTAGTAGTAGTCTTATACAATAATATATGATATAAAAGACATAGATTTGAAAATAAATATATACATGTGAAATAAAATTAAATTGTCTGTTCGTTCTAAAAGGAACTACAAAAAAAAGCGAAAAAAATATTTATATACGCGTCAAAGTAACCTGGGAACCTTATGTTCACACTCCGTTCCCATTAGGATTCTTCAGTTCCCCATTTTTTGTCTAATTCTTAAGATATTGCGTATTAAGTTGTGGAACTTAACGTCACGCTTCACCTCGTTATCAAATATAAAATATGTCATACTTCCGAGTTGGAATGGAAGCCACGTCGGTAGTGTTTTACATTAATACACACTGATTTTTAATTTCTCCGTGTATTTCTCCGAAACGGCTAAGCTAATTTCTATGAGAATTTCACCAAGGAGGGAGAGATATAAATGTTATAGAGTAATAATTTACAAAAATAAACTGATATAACAAATCCATTTTTCACAAACACACACAATATTAAATTAATAATCGTACAGTTTAGTCGTGGCGCACAAGCGAGTGCCTGTAACTGACAGGTTGTGGGATCGATCCTCACTCGAGGAAATGAAATATTTAATATTTTCAATTTAAATATTTAAATTTTATATTTCCTCGCTCTGGTAACAAGGTAAAACGCGGCGTTGAGCTCCGCCACTCAACATGAAATGCCTCAAATTTGGCGAAAAGTGGTGAATGGAAGTGGAACGGAGTGTGCTAACACTAGGTTCCCAAGTTCCCTCAGTCACCTCTGCCACATGCGGGATACAGCGTGAAGCTAGAGAGTGAGAGAGAGTATAATTGAAACATTTACCTGCTTTAACTACGGACAGACCGCTAGCATATGCTAATCATCATTACATAGTAGTGTAGGATTTGATTGTAAGCGTAAAAACTGTAGGTTCGATTCCCACTTGAATCAATTTATTTTTATTTGCCAATCTTGGCAAGATATGGCATGGTACTATGATTACAATTATGCCACTAAGAAATACAAGTCTATATATAATATATATTTTAAGAGTGTTTCAATATAAAGTAAATAACAGCCTCTCTCATTCTCACATCTTCACGCTCATGTCAGGATGGCAAAACTCGGGAATTGAATTTTAAGATACTCCGTTTATTTCCCCACTTTCCACTGATTTTCAGATATTGCATGTTGATTAGTGGAAATAACGCCGCGCTTTGCCTTGTTACCAGAAGTATTAAAAAAAATATTTAATTTCAAAATAAATATTTTATTTTTTCGAGTAGGGATCGAACCTACAACCTGTCGCGTTCGCAGGCACAATTGTGCCCTTACGCCGCGACAGACCTCTAATAAACAATAGTATCTCAACAATTTATATAAAGACTATCCTATTTATCAGAAAATGGCGAAAACAGTCCAATATATCAAATAGCTCCTGTTTATTTCGTATGAATCACGTGAATATAAATAAACACAACAATCAATCATATGAATTTATGTGACGATATCGTAGTACAATTCCGGAGTGTTTCCAATCGAATTCAAGACGTTGAGTCGCGTAACTCAACACCGAGTTTTGTCTTCTTAAAAGAGAAAGTTAAAATAGTTTATACCCCCTAAGTGAGAGTCGATCTCACATGCACCCGCCTTTACAGTCAGATGCTGTGTCGCTTCACTACATTTTATAATTGATTTAAATTTATAATTTGCATATTTTATTTACTGATTCCTCGCGAGGGGATTAAACTCAGAAATTGTCACTTTTACAGTCGCATGAAGAGCACATGCATACCATAGCTCCATACTGTATACCGCACATTATAGGAGCGGCAAAGGGAACTTGGGAACCCGGTGTTAAGACATTTCGTTCCCAAATCTCCATACAGAGATTTTAACAACATAAATAAATTGTAACAAGCGTATAAAAATTTCAACGAATGGCTTAGCGGTCAGAGCGCTTGGACGGATTCCAAGAGGCGCGGGTTCAAATCCTGCTTCGTCCAAATTTTTATACGTTTTTAAATTTAATACATTTCGTTCCCATTAACATACTTCTGTTCTCTGTTTTCTGCCGAATGAAGCAATACGGGTTCGTTGAGAGGTGATTCTCAATGCCGTGATCTGTCTTATTAATATACTTAATGTCTATCCGTGACCACGGACTACTGCAAAATGTTGGAAAGGTTCGAAAGGTAAATTTGAATATTAAATATTTTATTTGCTCGAGTAGAGATAGAACCCATAACCTATCGTGCTTTCTGCCGTACGAATGAGATACATTATAATTGTAAATAAAATTTATCCCGCATGGCAGAGTAGGCAGAGAAAACTTTGGAATCTAGTGTAAAAACACTCCGTTCCGTTCGCCACTTTTCGCCTAATTTGAGGATAGTGTGACGCAAGTGTTGAGTTGCGGAACTCAACGCCGCACTTTGCCTTGTTACGAGAGCGACGAAATGAACATATTAAATTAATAAATTTCAATTCTTCGAGAGCACACTATAGTGCCACGACGGTCCTCAAATATTTATTTTTGTTATAGTTATATGTAATTATATATGTGCACCAAAAGAAATGTTTTGCGTAAGATTTATTTTAAACGAAATGTCAACACGTTAAAAACAAACAACAGTCGATAAGTGAAACAAATGAGTTTCAAATGAAAATTTATAAAGGCGTTTTCACAGAGGAGTTTTTTTTATACTACTTATTTCTTATTTAACCTCTGACGCAAAAAGAGTGATTATAAGTTTGACCTGTCTGATTGTGTGTCTGTTTGTGTCATGATATCTCCTAAACGGATAGACTGATTTTAATGCGGTTTGTTTTATAAGAAAGCTCTACCTAGCAGTTTAAAGGGTATCAGTTTTGTCAAATTTAGAAAAAGACTACTTATAGAAGTGTCGGCTTATTAATAATTTTTAATTTATTGAACGTCGTAGTGCAATGGCGGCGTATTACATTTGTGAAGATGCAACGGTTGTAGGTTTCTTTTCGCACCTCGAGGATTGCATTATTTCATTGTCGTTCTGGTAACAAGACAAATTGTGCAATAGAGTTACGCCACTCATGCCGGGATGTCTCGAAACATAGAATAAAGAAGGAACAGAGTGTCTTAATAAAAGGTTTGTCGTCCAACACTTCTATGTATGTAAAATATTGCCATATGCGTTAACAGAGATATTTATCAAAAGGTCCTAGAATTCAGCTTTGAACTGATTTTGTTCGTGTTAAGGTGTTTTTTAATTATTAGGATTAATTGTTAAGACCAGTTAGCAAAATTTTAGGGGCCCCAAAAATATATTTTTCCTAAAATGTTGCTATTTTCTAATGGATATGGACTACATAGTGCCCTTATTAATTACTACACACATAGATTCTGCCTGAGGCTAAAAAGGAGAAAGATCAACCAGTGATAATTTGTTTTTACTGTATTCGAGTTATAAAAATATATTTTTCAAATAGGAATGAAGCCCTCCGGCGGAGAAGCTTCAATACTCAATTATAACGATTTATTTAAATTACATAGTCCACTGGTGATATTATCATAATCAGATTATTATCACTGTTTAATATTAATGGGGCCATTCGTGGCGTCGTGTGACTGGAAATGCGAAAGGTTTTGGGTTCGAGTCCCTTTCGAAGAAATTAAATATTTATTATTTTTCTTCCCTCGCCCTGCTGATGAAGTAAAGCGCGGCGTTAAGTTCTACTACTCAAATCAACAAAAATACCCTAAGTAGGGAAGGCCAATTTTGTTTTTTTATTCAGCATCACGTTGTTTTCCGAGTGCTAAGTTAGTTTCTTTCTAATGTTAAGACACTCACTCACTCAGCTTTACACTGTATGCAGGGTAGGCAGAGTAAACTTGGGAACCTAGTGATAAGACACTCCGTTCCACTTCCGTTCCCCACTTTCCGCCGAATTTGAGGCATAGCGTGTTGAGTGGCGGAACTCAACGCCGCGCATTTGACTTATTACCAAGACACCCCTTTCCTATTAATACATTTCTGTTATCCAATTTTTAACACTGCGATTATTAAAATTAGATTATTTTTTATTTACACATTATTAAATTTGGATTAATTTTTATTTAACCATTAAGATAATATTAGACACGGAAATGGCATTAGTTAGTGTTAGAATTTAAGTTCCAATACATTGCGTGTTGAGTACCGTTAATCAAAATGCTTTAAATACAAAAGAAAGTGAGCGACAGAACTAAATATCGTAACGCTAGGTTCCCAGGTTTTCTCTGTTTACCCTGCCATGTGCGGGATACAGCGTGAAGCTGAAAAAAAAATCTATAATTTCGTTTAAAAAACAGACATGTGTTTGCATTAACAATATTAGGATGGATGAACTTAGTACTCCATTATGTCCACTTTACTAAATAAACGTACTAAAATTTCATGATGAACATTTCAATTTATAGACAATAACTCTTATTACAATCTGTGTAGACACAAATTCCAATAACCCTCAAGAAATACGATCTACGATACGTGAGCCTATATTTAAACCGGGGAACGAATTTGATGAAAGCACTTTGAAATGTTTTTTTTTTTCATATGCTAATGTTAATCTGTCACCGCCATTATCTGGCAACACCATATTTGTGGGTTAAAATTGAAGTATATTTGTGAAGGATATAAAAAAAAATCACTTGAGTTACTTAGGCTGATCCTTCGTAAGCCTCACTCACACAGCTTCACGTTGTATTTCGCACATGGCTGTGTAGGCACAGGGCACTTGGGAATCTTAGTGTCAAGACACTCCGTTTTGTACAAAATTATTTGTAGTGCGTGAAAGTGTTGTGTGAAAATATGATGAAGAATATAAAATTACGGCACACATTAAAATATAACATATTTAAATTTGAAATAAAAAGTAATATTTACATTCTAATATTATTTATTTATTCTGAAATATTGCAAAAATTTGGTTAGAAATTACTCATTATGTAAACTCTAAAAAATGACACAGACTTGTTGTCATACAAAATTGTATTTAAGTAGGAACTTACAATACAAATCGTCCATTTTGATAATATAAAACCAAAAATATTTTTGTTTTACGCGCTTATATTTGGAACCATTAATCTTAAAAGAATACATTTCTTTGAGGAATGCTGGAGGCTACATCATATTATATATTACCTCGAGAATTAAGAATATTTATTTTAAATATTAGCGCTGAATTTAAGGCACTGCGTGTTATGAGGCCAAACAGAACGCTACGCTTTATCTCGTTACCAGAACGACGAAATTAATATATTTCATTTCCTCGAGTAGGGATCAAACCCACGACCTGTTGCATTTACTGCTTTTGCCTCTGAGGCATAACAAACCTCAAAAAACAAGAATATTTACTTATATATACAATATAACCAGTGAAATGTCTTCTTTCCGTGAAACGTCATCAAACTCAAGTGTAGAAACTCTCATGTAACTTAATAACATTCGCTTATCTAAATACCCACTTTTGAGCATTTTCACCGGATGTGTGCTCTACATATGCATCTCAGAATATCTGCGCTATCAGATTGAGAAGTAGAGCAAGATATTTCTATGTAAAAAGTTTTGGAAACTACGAGTATATGTAAATTTATATTTTTTTGAGTTTCGTCTTTGTTTTTTAATAACATATCGGTCTATAGTTTGACGGATTCCATGAATCACAGGTTCAAACCCCACTATATTTTAATTTTGATTTTCTAAATAGGTACATATATCATTTCCATTTTCATTACCAATATGCTGCAAGAATTAGGAGAATTTTATTGATTTTCATTCATTCAATGAAAAATAGAAAATGAGTTATTTAATCGATGTTAAACGTACAAATTTGCATTTATATTGCAGGACATGTAGAATTAGCTAAGTTTCTTCATGTCTAATGGCCAAAATAATGATACAATGAATCTTTCTCGTGTGGAGAAATAAAAAAAACTTGAATACTGACGACGACAAAAATCTCTTCATGACTCGATTTGTTATTGTATAAAACAGAGGGAAATAATGAGACTTCTTGCGGCGCAGAGGCACAAGCGTGTGCGTGTTATCGACACGCTGTGAATTTGACTCTCAACTGAGGAAATAAAATATTTAATATTTTCATTTCCTTGCTACACACCCTACAATCCTTCGAGAAATCGTATAAAGTAGGGAACACTATCTTAATGGTAACAGAGTGCGCTAGCATTAGGTTCCTAGGATCTAGCACGAATCTAAAAAAAATAGAAGAAATGAAAAACACTTTTCAACGAATCTCTAGACAATCCCAACCCTAAAGCTTTTAAAGCTAAAATTGAAAGCTTAAGCAAATTAAACACTTGATAACCACCTCGCAAGCGTAAATGTAGCTAAGAGGTTGAATATTCAAATTTGTGAAAGCTTCTTTTGAGATTCACATAGTGTATAAGCCGTTATTATTATCATAACGAGCTTTTGATAGAGTGCTGTGAATGTATTACATTGCATTAATATCACGTTGTACTTCGTATGTATACGGGCATACAGAAATACCCTGCACTGCCTAATTTTGGAAATATTGTTTGTTTACAAGCGGAGCTCAACGCCGCAACATGACAAAGCTTTTCTTATTGAAACGATATTACTGTTTCATTTAACCGGACTAGTTGTTCTGTTTAATGATTTCGATATACAAATATTCCGATAAGCGAATAATTAAGTAAAATATATGCGGCATTTGTAATTTACCAAATAATATATATTAGGTATTATGCATGTACCAAAATTTAAATATAGAAGCCACAGAACATTTTATAATATTTAATTGTATTTATTTATTTATTCTTTATTGCCCACAAAAAAAATATATACGAGTATAAAATAAAAGAAACATATTTTCATAAGAAGTATGCAAAGGCGGTCTTATTGCTACACGCAATCTCTTACAGACAACCTTTGGTAAATAAAGGATTAATTTTATCAATATAATTACAATATTTAAAAACTTTAAGCAATTGTCTAAAATATATATACTCTGCGTAAAAATATCTTCAAATTTTCAGAAGTCGTACAAAAGTTTTTTTTTAATGATGTATCATAAATGTACACACATAATCTGACAAAAAGGAATAATAAAATGCTAAAGTGTAGATTAATTCTCACATTTTAGTAAATAGTGTTAAAAAAAATATTTGGCATTTTTATAGGAAATAAAATAAAATGTTAATAGAATTAACATGACTGAAATACGAGCTGTATTGTAAAAAAACTATTTAATTCTTGTGACAAAGTCACAGTGTGTGATGAAGGATTTGCCCGCTTAATATTATTAATAAATAATTACTGTGTTATTCTAATTTTTAAGCTATATTACCGAAAAGTTACATCTAAACAATATTAATAGGATTTGAAACAAACGTAAAATTGATATTTCAATACACGAACGAACAACGCAGCTCAGCTTAGCGCCATTCATTGTTGTAAAACTTGAAAAGTTTCCAAAGACCCTATTTATAGAAGCTTTTTAGTACACGTGACGCAAATTAGAGTATAATTAAATATAAATTATTTTCAATTAATATTTAGAAGCTCACATAATTTCGCATGAAATAAGAAGAAGAAGAGAGAGAACAGACATTTCATTTTAAATAGCGTATCTCAACGTTGTGAATATCGTTTTTACGAAATTATACAAATATATTTTGTTTTTGTAGATAACTCGGCTCTAAATGTCACGTGTTTGATTTTTTTTTTTAATTTATCTGTTATGTTACGTTGTACCCTGCACATGGATTGAGAAACATCGTTACGTTCCCAGTACTTAACGCTGCGCCTTGTCATAAATTAGAGTACCACTGAACTTTATTTATTCTTTTCTGCAAGCTATTTTTTCTCGAGGGAGGGAATCTGGGAACCTAGTGTGGGTGTCCGTATGTCTATATTATATTTATTCTATATCTATGAGTTAATTGCTTTGAAGTAGCCCGTAACACCTGTCAAATTTCTCTTGGGTATTTTGAATACGTAATGATACGAGTATGTCGTACACAACTTTTAGTTGTTCATTCTCCTTCTTTATTTCTTTTAGCTCTACGCCGTATCGTGCATATAGCAGGATTTGCAAAGGGAACCCGGGAACCTAGTTTTAAGACTCTCCGTACCTATAAAGACTCATCAGTTCCCGTTAAGAATCTTCCGTACCACATTTGCAGCCGAATTCTAATGGTGAGGAACTCATCCCTGTGTTTTGCCTCGAAAGGGAAGAAATGAAAATATTTCATGTTCGCCAACTGGGAACTGAACTCACCACCTGCCGTGTTTATAGTCGTTTGTGCCCTTGCAACAATAGAACTCAATTATACACATGCTTGTACATGTACTTATAAATAAATGAATAAATATATATGTTTTTCAAATTAAATTTTTCATTGCCTATTTTTAATTGACTCTAAAAACGAACAAAATATATTACAAGGCCGTTTTATTTTTATTTCACTTTAAAACTACTGAAATGACCGTCGCTATATATTTATGATTGTTAGATTTTTACGGCAAGTTGCTAAAACTGTAGAATAAACTTTTACTGCCTCGAGTAAAGTAATTAATATAGTAGCTTAAGACTGTGATTAACATATAAAAAAATATGCTTATACGGATTAAATGAAACTAATTTAAAATTAGTAAAATAAGTAGCAATTTCTTTATTTTCTTTTATGAAATTTAGTAATTATAGATTTGTAGCGTTCAGTTGCGTCATTCAGACGCAATATGTCGTATTCGTACGGTGAAGTAGTAAACAGAGTGACGTAACATAACATTTTCTGGAATAAAACTATTTTCAAAACATAATTTTTGTTAAATTTTATTACTATCTTAGTCGGCATTTGATCCTATAGTATTATCTGTATTATTAAGATATAACAATTTCAGAAATAATTGTCACGCGATTGAATAAAATGGAGGTCGAGAATGAGACGAGTTCTCTTAAATGGACTAAAAATAGAATTACATAATAAAAATATAAGGATTGTAGAATGCAGGCTCATTTTTAGGGTCCATTTTTTTAAACCCCAATGAAAAAAGAGTTTGACTTGTCATGTCTGTCTGTAGCACCGTATCTCCTGAATTAATATCACCGATTTGGGTGCGGTTTTTAATCAAAACCATCATCGCAGTAGTTCTTAATTGCGTTTTATAAAGATCGGATTAGCAGTTTCAAAGCTATAATTACTAAAATAAGGTTGTGATTTTTTGGAATTGGGGCTTGTTAATGTTTTAAATATTGTTACTTCAGCTTCACTGTTGTTCCCGCTTGTAGAATGATCAGGCCAAACGAAATCTAGTGTTAAGACACTCAGTTTCGACTTTTAACAGACTCTTCGAAACTTTGCGTTTTTATCATTTTTACTTTTCTACAAACGTGGTATTTAGTTCTCGAATATCGAATGTCCAATTATATACTTTTTACAATACGAAAGACACGTGGAAACAAAAAAATATATTTTTATATTTTATTTTAATTATATTAAATAATTGCCCGTCGTGGCGAAGGAACCCAAGAGCGCGACTGTAAACGCGGCAGGTTGTGAGTTCGATCCCCACACGAGGATATGAAATAATAGGATAGGATATGAATAACATTTTCATTTCTTCGGTCTGGTTTTTTTTTATGGAATAGACACGGAAAACGAGCGTGAGAATCACCTGATGCTAAGTGAACACCGCCGCCCACGGCCCCGTGTAGCACCAGAGGAGCTATAGGAGCGTTACCGGTCTGTAAGGTGGATGGTCACCGGGGCCCGGCATTACCCAATGCGAAACGCAGTGGCCAAAGCCACTACTTAACGCCGGTTTTAAATGCCAGGGGTGGTAACAATCCGGTCGAGTCTGGAAACGCTCTGGTAACTTTCCAAAGGCGCAACTTTGAGTTCCATGCAGCCATTCAACACGCATTGTCTCAAATTCCGTGGAAAGTTAGGAACGGAACGGAATATCTATACACCAGGTTCCC
>DWMZ01004275.1:0-11865 GCA_018249855.1 Eueides tales michaeli
CTTAAAATTAAATGAAACGTGGCCACGTTTAGATAAGGGTGTCAACTCTTCACCTTACTGTTCCACTTTTCTTATAATATAGCTCGTCTACTGTTATACCTACTTAGGAAGCTGGTCTAAAGTTGTCTATGTACAACTATATATGTGTATAGACACTATATAAACTATATCGATAATGATACACATTGTATATGCAGAGGTCTGTCTGAATGTAAACGCGGCAGGTTGTGGTCGATCCCCATTCGAGGAAATGAAATATTTGATATTCTCCATCTAAATATTAAATGTTTTCATTTCTTCGCCCTGGTAAGAAGGCAAGGCGCGGCTTTGAGTCCCACTACTCAACAAGCAATGCCTCAAATTCAGCGGAAGTATACACAATATACAGCAATATGTTAAGATAACATTAGGTTCCCAAGTTCCCTCTGCCTGTCATGTTATTTGCGAGATACAGCGTGAAACTGTGTGTATGCTACACATTTACGACAACTAAAAAATAATAATGTCATACGTATTAGTCCGTAGTTTATTATCAAAGTTTTTATATTTCTTCTCATTTCTAAATATGATTAGAAATTTTACTTCCTTTAACTGTATAATTAACCTCAATAAATTGAAGAAAACCACATTCTAAGACAACATTACTTTTAATAGTTTATGCACAACAAGAATCTCGGTCAACCACAAACGTGCAATTGGGAAAATGTGTACCTACCATACAAAATTACCTCGCGCCCAAGCCAATGTGTACCTTAGTGTATCGATTTGAGAATTTTATTTGTGTACAAATATTTTAGAGTACTGCAAGACGAATAACCGCAGATACAGTTAACATTTTGATAAGCAAAAACTCAGCTTCATAGTGCTGGACCGTTAGATGAAAGTCGCGTATGTCTCTATACCTTAAGAACTTATTAGCAATGGTCGAGGAAAGAAACCAAAGGAAAGTAGCTTATAATACAATATGGAAAAGTTTAATTTCAAATACATAAATGAGCTTACAATTTTTTTATCACTGTTCAATAGAAGTCGGAAATCTGACACGCAGCTGATATGCAAGAATTGTAAAAACTTTCAAAACAACGTAATGACCGGTCATTGCACTAAAATTCAATATTGTGATAATATTTTAAGCAAAACTAAAGAGATTTTTTTTTGTGTAACTGTATAGATTATAAAAGTTAAGCTAAGTTTTGCATGTGGCACGTTACCGGCGGCGGCAAAATTTACAATGTGGATTATCTTTTGCATCGTAAATTATATTAAATGTAAGCGATCGTCTCAGAGAAAGACACTTTATTTATATTTTTATATCAAATTGATAAACTCGTTCGGAAATATAAGAAAATAATTTTGCGACAACATATTTTTATTTTGGGTTATCGAACACTATAATTTTATTTAAATCTAATTTATAAGGAAATAATTAGAATAATACATAAACACTATTTATTTTTTACTACAAAATAACAATTTTTTTTTCTAATTTTTTAGAAAACTGGTTTGGTTTTCGTTTATATACAAAAAAAAATAATCGAGACATATAAAAAAATATAAAAAATAAAAAAATATAATAGTATGTAGCATTATATAACGTAAATATATAAACCCCAAATAACTATAAAAAATCGGCATCGTGTACTTATATTTGAACTATAAATGCTTGAGCCTTTGTCTATGTTTCGCCCTTGTTTAGTTTAGTCAGTTTAAAAATATTCATAAGTTGAATGGCCGAAGTAACTAAAGAATCGGTTTGAACAAGAACACTGAAGTCTATTAGCGAATTTACGACGCATGATATATGCGCATGCACAGACCTATCTCGTGACCTCTACACATATCTATATTATATTGTTTATTACCTATGAAAATACATATCACGACTCAATAATAAGCGGACAATTATAGGATATTATTACGAAATAAATATTTAAATTATAAAACATTTTCCAATTACCTATGCTTACTAGAAAATTATGTTTAAATATTAGTGCTCTTTCTTTTAGTTTTACGCTGCATTCCACTTGTAGCAGGGTAAGCAGAGGGAACCTTGTACTAAGATACACAGTTTGCTTTCGACTAAAAACTTTCGTTCGTTTCGTTTTGTTGCGTGTTGAATGCCGAAATTCAATTGAAAACTCCCGAGCTTTGTCTTCTTACCAGAAGAATAAAAATAAAAATATTTAATAAATAATTACACCAAGTGAGCATCTAATCGTCAACCATCGCGTATACCCGCATAACCACAGTGCCACGACGGTGTCTATAACGATTCCGAGCTATTTCTTAATATATGCGTATAATACATACAGGAATAAACCAACTAAACGTAATATTTACTACTTCCAGAGGCACGTCCTAAATGGCAGACTCTACCAGAAGTTCCCGGTTACGTACCAGTTTACATACGCAACGGTGACACGCCACTTTATGAAATCAATCCGGACTTAGCAGAAGCTTTCCACGCTTTGCCCATAGGCCGAAGTGTTAATAAAGAAGTGGAAGCCTCATCAGATATTGAACATGAAGTGTCACAGAGCGTTCCAGATGTAATACCTATTGACGATCGAGTCTACGAAAAAAAAATATTGGAGAAAAAGAAGAAGGCAAGCTACGATATCCTTAAGCCTGTTGAACGTAGATAATTTTCAAAGTTGACTAATAAAAATATTCGATTTTAAGCATTATTGTTGATTATATTGACTACACATAACCGTAAGTATCGTGTAGGCTAAGCCATTTAGTATTTAATAATAAAAAAGTGAGATTTTGGGTGAAACACCCGTCTGTTTCAGTTCGATGAACTCTACTTGCCACTTAGCATACTAAGTATTTGTAAGAAATAAAATGTAACACTTTACATGTAATATTCTTGTACTAATTATATTATATAAATATAAATTATTATTTATTGCCTACATGTTTCATTTTATCTTTGTGAAACAAGTTAAAAATAAATGAATGAATATATATATATATATATATATATATATATATATATATATATATATATATATATATATATATATATATATATATATATATATATATATATATATATATATATATATATATAACACAGCGTGCAGCTAAGATAAGGTTAGATATTATATAAGACTGTAACCGATCCATGTCTGTACATGGAAGATATATTAAGAAAAATATGGGGGCAGACATTTATTAATGTTATAGGGCTCAATACACTGATTTTTTCTTTGTCTGTTTCTCCGTTTATACGCACTATTTTCAGAAACTGCTAACCAGTATTTATTTTTCAATTATATTTTGGCAACCTTCCTTCAACATTTTGTGTTATTTAAATCGGTAAATAAATAAAAAAGTAATGTTAGTTTTACTATTACTTTCTTAAGTATTTTTCCACATTTAGGAAAGCAAAAACTAATTTTTAAAAAACGTATAAAAAATTGATCGGTTTCCAATAAGTGCGGAATAACATTTGGAAATTCATTTTAGGTTTATGTATTTCCTATTCAATATAGGGTAGCCTTAGGAAGCCTAGTGTAAAGACATTGTTCTCTAATTTCAAATTCTACTTCCAACTCAGTTTCAAAATATTCCTTAGATCCTGTTTCAGGTATAAGAAGGATTTTTAAGTAAAAAAACAACTCTTTCTCCAAAATAAAAACAATATAAAATGTTTTAATGAAATAACATATTACTTTACTTAAACAACAAATGTTTTGTTTTACCTTGCGAACCACATTCCTATTTTATTTAATTTGGGCTAAAAATCAGGATATCCCACCAAAATCGGAACGTCTCTGGCATCGCTGGTTAAAACATAATTTTACGTGACCGAGATAATGAAAATCTATATAATATAGAAAATATACCATCATTCCCTCCAGTGGTCATTGAACCCACAATCAAAGACACTGTCCGCTTTCACGATGTATACCTACTGACTAAATTTTATTGCACAATAAAATTTTGTCAGTATACATTATTTTACTCTTTCCATTTAGTACTCTATCGAAAAATACGGGATGTCATTTTCTTAAAGATATAACAAAAACAACATTGTGTAAAATATTTTTATTCAACTATTTAATGTAACCTAAGCAAACATTTTAATGTACAAAATATATGTTTTATCTAATTCTTGAATACGTAAAACATTGATCAACACTATCTATAACTTAAGGTCTGTCGGGCGTTCGGATGTAAACACAACAGGTTGTAGGTTTGATCCCCGCTCGAGGAAATGAAATATTTTATATTTTAATTCTCTCACTCTGGTAACAAGGCAAAAAGCCGCGTTGATTTCCGCCTTAATACAGCAGAAAGTGGGAAAAGGAACAGTGTCTGTCTTAATCCTACGTTCCCAAGTTCACTCAGCCTACCCTGGCACATGCTGGATACAGCTTAGAGCTGAAAAATATTTTAACAATAACATAATTGCGAAACGTGAACCAAAAGTCGCTACATTTATTGAAAAATCAAATAGTTTTTAAAATAAACAATAATATACATAATATTGAGAAAATATTTCAATAATAACATTTTATAAACAGTATTTGAGAGCCTGCCGTTCTTTCTTCCGATTATTGGAGAAGTTGATCTATATTTACACGCCGGAATCAAAAAATAAATAAGTAGACAATTTGCTTGTTTATATATATTTTTAGCTATATCGCGTACCGTAGTGTGACGCAACTACTATTAAAACTCTCCGTACATCACTCACCATTTAAATTTAGAGGCGTTTCCTGTAGAATAGCGTAAATAAACACCACTTATTATCTTCATACCAGAGCAAAAAAAAACAAACATACTTCTATCCACCATATGGGAATAAAACCCCACATATTAATTGCACAAGACGATGTGCCACTACGCTTTGACCTCTATTATAAAATTAAGTATATCTTACAACTTTATTTAAATTTAAATTACAATTACGACCGTCGCATTGTCAACATTACATTAATTTCCCATATTATAGTTCTTAAATTAGTTATGACTTCTTTTAACTGCTTATTTTTGAGGACGACCTGAAATTGAAGAAAATTATACTAAAATAATTTAATAATGGACAGTAAAATAAAGAAACAACAAAAAGAAAAATGAAAACCTTATATAAAATAGGGTTTTTTTACAGATTCCGCTATATATAGCTTTCTCGCACATTGAATATCAAGTGGCGGGAACCAACATTGCATTAGCATGTAACTGATTTAATTTTTAACTACCTATACGTACAGTGGGGTCTAAACTGAGCTTTGCATTTGTATGCGTGTTCATACACATATAGGTGCGCTTAGCCTAATCTGTTTATATCATTTGAGACACGGTCGACAGCGTATTTTTTTTTTCTTCACGCTGTATCCCGCTCTTGACAGGGTAGTTAGAGGAAATTTGGAAAGCTAGTGTTAAAAAAGTCCGTATCCATAATAATACATTCCACTTTCCGCCAAATTTGAGGCATTTCGTGTAGAGTGACGAAACTCAACGCCGTCTCAAAAATCGAACAGGAGGTTTTGCACGTTGAGTGGCAGCACTCAACGTATCGTATTGACTTGTTACAAAAGCGAAAAGTAATAAAAACACTACTTTCTAAAAAAAAGTTTTCATCAAACATTTCCTTTTTCCACCTTACGCCAAATTTGAGACATACGGCATTAAGTGGCGGAACTGAACGCCGCACTTTGACAAGTCTCAAAAACTGAACCGCATAACACAAGGTTCTCTCTGCCTTACCTTGATATATGCAGAATACAGAAAAAAATATATATATATTTAACTAAAATGACCTGTTCAGTTAACTCCTTGTTTTCCTCTAAAGCTAATCTATATGATTCCGTGTTTCTTCTCTCGTCCAGCGCTTTGTTTTCAGCTTCATCTTTCAAAGGTATTAGACTTTCCATATGAGTATATTCCATGCCCTGTCATAATATTACAAAATTTTAAAAAATAATAATTAGGAGACCTTTGTGGTATAATGGGCATGTGGCCGTAAATTCGATTTGCAATTGAAAGAATAGAATATTTAAATTACTTATTAAGCGTGGCGTTCAGTTACGCCACTTTACACACAATGACTTGAAGATTGGACGGTGCATGGGGATTGAACTATAAAACTATTTTTGGTAACGTTTGCTAACTATTAATGATGGCTAGCAAAGGAAAGGCAAATAAAAAGTTTTGCCTCTAAGAGGCATAGGTACTTGCAGCATCTTTACTAAGTTGTGTACAGTTTCTATTTCGGAATGATTATATTGTTTAAATTTAGTTTTGGGTTGAATTCCTAGTACGCGAAATATTTGTTTAAAAAACATATTTATTATTATTTCACAGGCTTAGTTAGATAATCCAAACCTCTAAAATAGAAGAAATAACAAAAAAAGGTTGTGTCTTATAAAAAAACTAACTCAAATAATAAAAAAAAAAATTGTACATATATGCATAAAGCAACTCACTTGGCATGTCTCATTACATTTTTCATATATAAGTCTTAATCTCTTAAATAATAATCGTATCGTCCTCAATTGTTCCTGCATTTTAGCTTTTTTGTCATTGCTTGCGTTTTCTCCGTGTGGAGTGCCATTTGGAGGCTGAATCGCCTTTAACGTTTGAAATACATCTTGAGTTCTGCTTACGATATCTTGCACTGTTTCTTGCCCGAACCTTATTTAAAAAAAGAACTTAGTATTTAGTATATGATATATCAATTAAAATGTTATTAACTTCAATGTTGATTCAGGGTAGGTAAAGGGCAGTTCCCTTCAATAATTGGGAACCTTGTGTTAAAACTCTCGGTTCCATTGAACTAGTGGAACTGAACGTTGTGCTTTCCTTTGTTACCAGAGCGAAGAAATGAAAATAATATATATTTCATTTCCTTGAAGGGTTCACACCAACAACCCGAGCCATTTATACACGCTTGTGTTCACAACAATGTTTACATATTTTAAATATTATGTTGTTACAAGCAGTAGTAATATTAATATTTAAAAAAATATTTTATGCCGAGTCCAACAAAAAGTTCCGCCACACGATGCCTCAACGATTCGGCGTAAAGTGGGGCACGGAGTGTCATTACACTAGGTCGCCAGGTTAATAACAATTTATTATAAAAAGATAGCATACTTACTTGCATAAAGAAGCAGTATTAAACTCCTTGCTTTGTTGGGGAGGTTGTGCTGGAGCTGACGGGGGTGGATTGGCCACAGCTTGTACAGCACCGCCGGCTTGGATACCTGAAATATATTAAATATATATATATAAATACAATTAAATAGCGCTAACACTTATTATTTTATAGCAAAATTGTATGAAATGTTTATATTATATCCTGATATAGAGGAAATATAACTAAATTTCGTCTAAATTCATTTAAAAGTTTTTGTGTAAATAAACGTGCAATAAACGTCAATACTCACAAACATGATTCTTTTACACTGAATACGGTTTTACGCACACAACAGGGTAGAGCAAAGGACACTTAGGAATCTAGTGTTAAGACACTCCGTTTCATTCCCTACTTTCCGACGAATTTGAGGCATTGGATGTTGAGTGGCGGAACTCAACGC
Organism: Eueides tales michaeli; assembly: GCA_018249855.1. Lineage (NCBI taxonomy): Eukaryota > Metazoa > Arthropoda > Insecta > Lepidoptera > Nymphalidae > Eueides > Eueides tales. The sequence goes on from DWMZ01004275.1 coordinate 7,554, forward strand.
CGCGCTTTGCGTTGTTACAAGCTTTCATTATATTTATAATATTAGTAAAAGTTAGTTAGTGGTATATGCAAGGTGAAGCCAGTGTAAGTGGTTATCGGTAAGAGAGGCAGGGAGAGACCTCAATTGACCTTCAAAAACACACCATACTCAAGAGAGTATGGAGTGTTTTTGAAGGTCAAGGAGTAGTAAGAACTACTCCACTAGGAAACTAGTCATAATAAACCAAAGAAGTGCACAAAAAAATAAAGTATTAAAAATATTTCTTATTATATTATAATATAGATGATAATTACTAAATAGTTTCTTTCTCATTATATATTTTTGAAGCAGCTACTTTAAGGTGTTATAGGATTATCAATAAATTAAAGAAGACTGGAATTTGTAGTTAATGATTTAGAGAAAGTTATAAGAATATAATATTGTATTTTATAAACTTATATACCTTGTTGTTGAACAGCTTGGGGAACTAGACCGCCCGGGCCTTGCCCCACCCCTGCCATTGGTGTGCCCATTCCCTATAATAAATAAAAAAAATATGAAAATCAGATAAATGTCTATTTATCTTTATTGGTATTAAAGAATTACCAATTTCAAAACAATTGATAGGTATAAAACCCTAATACCTTTGTATTGATTTTGTAAAAAAGTATAAATTATAGACAATTTTTATCTTTTCTATACAATGCAGTGGTTGGTTTCCTAATCCTATCTAGAATAGGATTACAATAAGCATTGCAGGTCTACTTTTTTTCACTTTTACACTATATCCTACATAAAAGGGTAGACCAAGACTCTTTTTAACAAAACACTTACCATCTAACACTGAAAGTGGAGAATTACTTTCAACACAAAATTGAGCCATTATTTACACTGTAATTATATCTTATCAAAATGAGTAATTAATAGTAATTACTTGCCCTGGCAGATAGATGCCTCACTGAGTCTCACTGTGCATCAATGGCCTGAATGTTATATGAAATAATTCTGCATTTTTTTTAGGGTTTTTTATTCAGCTTCACATTATATCCAGCATGTGGCAAAGCAGACCGATAAAACTTAGGAACCCAGTGTTAAGATATTCCATTCCGTTTCACACTTTCTGCCGATATTAGGGCATTGTGTGTTGGCGGAACTCAACGCCGCACTAAGCCTTGATAGCAAAGCAAAACCAATAAATAATTCATATCCTTCAGTAGGGATTGAAGGCACAACCTGTCACTATTACAGTGGCACACATGTGCCCTACACCACAACATGCCTCTAAAACGAACCAAAGTTTGGAATGTATCTTTGAATTAGTTTTTTAACAAAACCAATTTAACATAACACACCTGTCCTCCCATACCCATGTTTCCCATTTGTCCTGGCATAGCAGCCCCATATGGTGGAACCATTTGATTCCCCATGCCCACCATGCCTGTGTTACCCATAGGTCCTCCCATAACACCTGAAAATAGGAATATGCGAAGTAATAAATGTTTAAACACAAAATTCATATTCTTAATACTTATTTTATTCAATTAATAAAAGTGAATGCCAAATGTGTAGTTTTTTTTTCTCCTTCTGGTGTATAAAGACAATCTGTCAATCGATTACAAGGAAAGTACACTTTGATTAAAGTGAAAAATTTAAACAATAAGCATTTTCCCTTGAAGTCTGATAGTGAAATACAGCAGCTGCTGTTTCAGTACTAATATTGGACTACATGGTAATTGCATATGTAAGTACCATTCAGACGAGTTGTAAGGACGTCGACTGAGGTACATTTCTGTAAAAAGACATATAGATTTCTTACGAATTAAAAATTAAAAATTACCGGTCAACTGATTAGGCATAGACTGCATTTGACCACCCATAGGCCCACCGAAACCAGACCGCATAGCGCCAGCATTTCCTTGAAAGTTACCAGGAAATTGATGTCCTTGTCCGGCCATTGTTTATTGTGTTATTATTTACTTTCTTTCTTTCAAAATTTATAAGTACGTTTAACATACATGAATAACCAATGTTAGTAAATACTTAGTAACAAAAATGATACTAATAATGCGAAATCTACTTTATATATATATTCAGTATAATGAACTTGATTTTACATATTTTGCAAATAATAATAAATAATAGTTGACTTAACATGAAACCCAAACATTTGAGAACGTAGAATAGGTATTCATAAAATTGACAGTGACATTTGACAATAGTCGGAAATTTTAATGTTACCTTATACAAGAACGAAAATATGTAAATAACAAAACAAAGGCTGTTTTCCGAATTACCAAAACAGTAGCAACGACGTTTCAACTGCTGACGTGGGGTCCGATTTAGTGAGCGCACTAACGTCTGTCAGCTGTATTAATAATTCGGACCCCTTGTGAAAGTGCTTACGGATTCAACAAGTGAATCATAACCGAACAGTAGCCGATCAAGATGGTATAATGCTTGATGGTATAATATTTCAAGCATTTTTTGCAATCGAGGAAAGTGACAATAATGACATTAATGTCAAAATAAAATTAAATTCTCACGATGCTAACGCACCGACCCGTCAGTACTGTAAGCACTAGTCAAGTCACATGGATGTCATAGACACACGAATTATACCGCACGTTGAATCGCTATGAGCGCTGTCACCATAATTCTGAAAACAGCCTAGAATACCTACTATATTGTAGAAGAAAATTACTAAATTTCATATGTTATAAAGAATTACACATATTTACTATAATTACACATATTTTACTTTAATCTAGAAAGAATGGTGCCTGAAACAGTTTCAGCATATCTCGTTCGCCTCGTCCACTGTCATCAACCTCTTTATACATACTCTCCAGGAGCCCTCATACATTTTACGTTTACGATCTTTCTCTAATATCATATATACTTTATATTCTAATTCTCTTACCACTCAATTTTCCTTCATAAATATTTTTCTTTCATCACTCATACGCTTAAATTATTTATAAAATGGTTTCATTTTGTTAGGTAGTAGCTGAATATACCTATGCTAGAACGTCCTGGCCAAAGAGGACGAGGTGGACGTTCCCACATAATAAGCCACCAGGTTAAGGCACGTCCCTAGGTTTAACCAGGCATTCAGGCAATTCTAACTACTAATATTTGCTTTAATTACTACTAATTTTTTTACTTACTAATATTTTTCCGGGTAGTCAAACTTCTTAAATAGTTTGCTACCTTATATTTTATTTTTTTCAATATTACCTCAGTTCTAGATTGCAAGTTCTTTGGAGTATAATCCTCCTTGGTATAAAAACTATTTTTAATTTCTATCAATTTAAATATATATATAGAGTGTAACTCGAACGACGTATTAACCGTGTTCAATAGCAGCGTTAGAGGTGGGGAGTTCGGGGTTCAAAGGTTGTTATTTTTAAACTAGTCTCATGAAATTTTTTGAGAATATTGTTGAAGTCAACTTGTTTGATATTTATCTAAGTACTTGCACATCTCACCAGTCCACCAGTCCACTAAAGTCGGCTAATGTTGGTAAATAATTGATTGTGATTTGGCATCGCCGGTGTGCCATTAGAGTGATGCCTCCGTTGATTCGGTACATCACACTCTGGTTGAATGCCGCGCTTTGGCCCCACAACGCCATGCCTTGATGGCTATAGTGGGTAGGGAACTCTCATTTTCCAGTGTGGTAGGAGCCATGCTTGACTGTGAGAGGAACTAGTCTGCAATGGCCCCCTTTTGCGAAGCAGTCATCGCTTTTAACATGTGGTATTTTTAGCATGTGGTATGCGCGAGCGATCCTGCGGCGTCTCGAATAGTTAAAGAGGGCTTCCGTTGGGTTTTAGTGGGTAGTGTCGGACTTTCCGGTGAATCCCACAGTGATCTACATAAATGCATTTCCCAGCGTGAAGAAAAAAAGTCTGTGATTTGGCAAATGTACTTAAAAAAGTTATCTCTAAAAATTTAATTTGGATAGCATAACAAAAATCACTTTGGCAGTTAGTAGTAAAATCTCGTGTTGTTTTTATTCATATTAGTTAATAGTGTTATTTTTTTTTCTTATTACAACTTTGCTTATAGAAAGAGCCAAGCGCCTACGAAAGTCAAGATTTTCGCGGAATTAGAATTTCTTAAAGTTTAAGCGTTTCCGATTATACTTATAGGGTTGGGTGACCGCGAAAAGAAAAAATAGATTCTATTAATAACAAAAGTCTAGTTTCAACAGATTCTTGGCTCTGCAAATTATTTGTCACTATTTCAGCAGCAATGCAATCGTGATAAAAACGATTAATTAGAAGCTAGTGTAGTTTTCCTATACTAAATCAAAAATAATTGTTTCATA
>DWMZ01004276.1:0-11863 GCA_018249855.1 Eueides tales michaeli
TAGTTTGGATGAAGTTATAGAGCGGTAACGCTCACTGGTGCTTATTTGCTATCATTATTTTCTCTTCTGTAAGCATTTTGGCGGTAAAATTGAAATATAAAGCTTAAGTTTAATTATCGTCTATCATATTGACGTATTATTAGACACTGAACACTTTCCACGCTGGGGAAGGTACTGCTGGATCTGAAACAAAAATATATAATTATAATTTTGATATATTAATATTCCGTTGGGTACACGTTCAGGTTATAAGTTGCTGTTTTATTCTGACAAGGAGATGTAGCAAGAGAATATCTAACTGTACACTTAAAAATATTTATGGTTTTTTTTTACTTGTTCCATATTGCATTTTGGAGAAAATATAATTAGACTATTAGCTTTAACGTCTACAATTTAAAGTGAGGCCAATGTTAAACTCTTTAATAATTTCGGTTAAAAATTGCACATTAGATCGTAAAACTTAACGCTCCAATTTATTAATAAATTAGAGACCGTATGTTTAAAAAATAATCATTAATTCATTTAATTTAATTCATTATAATTTTCCCACAAGCGATTGAAATTTCAAGGAAATTGACGATTTTCGATTTTATTATTTATTTTACAAAGGGTAAACTATAAACACCAAGAAATAAATCTAATTTGCTGCGAAGTCTCAATATGAGCCAACTGGTTACTTAAAGTCTAACTTGTTAGGCTTAATCTATTAATGGCATTAAAGAATACTGTAGACAAATCTAGGTTACAGAAGCTATTTAATTATATTAAAATATTGAAGAAAAATAAAAAAAAAGTGGTTCAGAGATCCCACCCAGGGAGTATCCAACAAATTTAAGTAAAAGATTTTTAGTATCGCTTGAAGTACCTATTACGAATATTTATTGAATTATTTAAGATTCTTAGAGTAGTACCTGTCGTTATATTATTATTTAACTTAGATATTGCCGGTGCTGCTTAGCACGTGTTTTATACAATGCCCCTATGAATTTTATTCATTATATGGATAAAATATAACAATGTTCATATTATTTCATATATTGCCAGGACGCCCTAGGTATTGAAATATAGAAATTACACAGGTTCCTATATTAACATACACATAAAATTTGCCACCTGATTATACTTATATTTTTTATTTATTATAGATAATTGGAAAATGCTTAACGTGTTCAGATTTTCACCGAAGCGACTTTTTATAGCCAAGCTGAACTGTTATGGTTGTACATGGGATGTTACAAATCGTCGAATTTTATGTCAATATAATGTTTCTCATGCTTAACAATTTATTCTGAGGCGGCTTTTCATTGCTCCTTAAAGTTTAGCTGCACTGTGGTGGGTGTTCATCAGATGTTTCACATCATCAATTTTTATATCTGATTGGAAAATGTTCATCCAGTCAATAGCATTTCATTATTTCTTATAGTTTAGCTGAAATGTTATGATTATTCAACAGATGCTCCATATCTTTAATTTTTCTGCGCCAATGCTCATTATACAACAACTCAACAACTTTTAGTAAAGGATGCATACTGCGATTAAATATTAAGAGTGAAAGTTTTAAAAATAAAACAAATTAATTAACACAACAATTTAAAAAATCATAGATACGTATTCTGCTACAAAGTATTAATCTCCGATTCAAAAAGAGAAATATTATAAGTTTGACCTGCCTGTCTATATGTATATCTATCTGTGGTCTATATGTATGTCTGTCTGTGGCTCCATAATTTCTGAATAAATTAGAATCGACTTGAATGTCATTTTTTTAGCTTCAGCAGGCATCATTATTTTTTTAGCTGTATCCCGTACATGGTAGGCAGAGGAAACTTGGGAACCTAGTGTTAAGACACTCCGTTCCACTTCCGTTCCGCACTTTCTGCCGAATTTAAGGCATTGCGTGCCTTAATACCAGAGCGAAGTAATGAAACTATTTTATTTAAATTGAAAATATTAAATATTTAATTTCCTCGATTGGGGATCGAACCTACAACCTGTCGGTTACAGTCACACGCTTGTGCCGCTGCGCCACGACAGGCCTCAAATTTTTATAAAAATCGGATTAGCAGTCTATACGTACAAATACTTTGCCAAGTTAATGTTTCTTAAATGTTTTTTTTTGTTAAACTATTAAATGTACTTACAGAAACGCTTTTTTACTCTTTTGTATTGAAGATAAATAACAGGAACATTTACCGAATTTCCAACTTTCAGTCAGATCGATCAAAAGTTACTATAGCTTTTGTTTTATCTGGAAGTCACAACAGTAATAAAATATTTTTCTTATATATGAATTATGTATAATTGTCATCAAAAATATTAAAACTGTAATATAATCATGTATATTTTTTAATTAACTTGTAGTTCCTTTTGTCTTTCAGTGTCTCCTAAAAAAATAATATTGTATTGATTTGACGTAGCACTACCGTAGCTCGTAGCATTCAATTGAAAAATACTCACGCATTATTACTTTGCGAATTTTAGCTATTATTTTCACTTTATGACCGCAATATTTTCGTTAGACTTTAATAATTTAATTTGTTAAAGATATACCATAGATCAAGATGCCCGTAATTTCGCGATGTCAGAAGAGAGATAGATAATATACATCTATTATAAAATATAGATCGAAGGTTGAAGATTTGCAGCCTAATACTGATAAGTATCTCGAATCCTTAAAAAGTCATATTAAAAAGTCGTAATTGTAGAAACAATGATCAATAAAATAGATATTTTACATAAGAAAGATCATTTAACTTATATTAAGGCATTAAAGTAATAACGAAAAGTCATCTCAAGCGGATAAACTCGAAACGAATTTAGTTTAACATACATTTTGCTATTCAAATAATAAATAACGTGCTGTAGTATATTTTTCTTTGTTCGCTTCAGTACTAGGCGATGTTTTTATACGTGGGCGCATGCAAACGACTACGTGAAACATGAGAGCTCTTGTAATTAAATTATTCAAGCATAACATTCATAACAATGCAGAAAATTATTTACATTATTTCAGAGCCCAATTTTGGACCTTAAAAACTGTGACATATTTTCTAAAGAATGTTACGATTTTGTATTGTTTGTTAGATAGATTAAAATTGAATGGGTCAAATTGTTTTTAAATATTTCGATATTGACTTTGAATACAAGAATATTTATAATTTTCGATTCTGTGTGCAAATAATGTAAGACATATGATATATATATATATATATATATATATATATATATATATATATATATATATATATATATATATATATATATATATATATATATATATATATATATATACGAGAGGAAGATGATAACAGTTCTGGTACAGGTGTCGACTAGGTACTGCATTCTTTCTTTCAACCTTAATAATAATAATAATGATTATCAAAATTGTCACATAATTAAAAAATCGGTTAAGTGGTAGTCGAGTTGTAGGCTAAAGGTAAGTCTAAAGATTAAAGGTAAGGGTTAAGGCTTAAAGGTTTTGATCACACTAATAAGCGTGTGAGCGTTACGATGATCCACAAATATAAATTCGCAATTATTTGTTTCTATGAAACAAATACAAATAAATTTTCACTTTTCGAATTTAAATACCCTATTCCTGTCGAATTTCATAACTATAGGCCCATAAGAAATACTCTCATTATAATTATATATAAAAGTTTCAATAACGCGTAAACATCATGGAGATACGTTTTATAATATCGAATCTTATGTACTTATGTATAGATACGTTTTATAATATCGAGTCTTATGACGTTAAGACGGTAAAATACAAGTATGTTGTTAAGAAAATCAGTAGCTGCGCAACCCGAGTGATAAAATATCACATAATATGTTGATAACATTCACTTGAACATTAGTCTCAAGAAAATTCACATACCATAAGTATAATAATAATTTATTTCACACTTATGTTTTACACTTTCAAGGAAATAATATATATTTTTTGTTTTTATTATATTATGCTCCGGAAACGCCGAAAACTATTTTAAATAGTGCGATATTATTTCACTAAAATATAAATAATAGAATAATTATAAAAATTGGAAGCTTAGATTATTTGGGAAAATAGAAGATTAATGTAAACAGAGAACATGACCTGATTTCAACGGGGTTCGATGATCGCGGGTGGGCGTGTCGGTGATACGACGTAATCCATCAATGAGAATTATTTAAACGGAGAGATGCCTAAGATAATATCATTTAATTTTAATTATAAAATTGTGATTTTTTTTTTTTGTACAGTTATTAATATTGGAGAAACAAATTTATGACGAAAACTGCTTTATCTATATGGTTAATTATACATACTTTTTAGTCTTTCACCATAAATATTATTTACGTATACTTAATAAAATAAGAATTTATAATTCTCATCGTATATTTCACAAAGTGGGAGTATATTTAAAAAATATATACAATCTGTTCTATTGTAGCTAACGTGATTCAGATTCATAAAATATAACATAGTCTGAAACATGACTAAAATTGTATAAACTACTTATGAAATACGTACAAAAGTAAATATATTAAGTATATATATTTACAAATATTTGAATATATTTGTATATTATGTACATCTGTGGCCTTCAAGTAATCAGTCTAGAAAAATAATACTGCACTAATTAAAATTGTATCAACTGTGAAAAATACTTAACATACTCTGATTAATTTTTGCTATAACTAGGAAACCGGTTGGAACGCATATACGTACATGTACAGTACATAATGTAGAGCAGACAGTGAATAAAACGTCCTTGAAAATTGCAGAGGGCTTTTATCATAGCGCTTCTTTTGTTAAAGAAAATAATTTCTTACCTTTTCTAGAAGGTTAAAAGAAGTTTTGCCAAGAACAAAGCAGTGCGGATAAACAAGGAAGTGGAAATTGCTTAATGGCGTTCTAACAGCAACGAGTAAAATGTCCGCACGCCACCGACCGGCAAGAGTGACTGAAGGGAGGAGCGGGCGATAGTGAGGGGCGAGTGATTACCCAGCAGTAGAGCTTTTGATTTATTCTGTCGACACATATCAGTATTTAAATTAAGATAATTCAAGTAAACAAACAAAGATTAAAATAGTTTTGTTAATGTACATATATAACATTATATATAAAATTAGATGGCTGGCTGTGTGTTATTTCTTGAAGAAGTACTGATCTTAATCGTTTATCTCAATATTGAACTTAATATAGTTCTAATTGCGTCATAAAATAGCAGATAAATTAATTAAATGTTTAAATAACAACAAGTATGTATTGTTTTATACTATAACTTCTAAAGTTGAACCAAACGAGACCATATATGAAATACCTATCTCAATTCTGGCCCTTGTTTGGTTAAAATAAAATAATTATAATTCATATTCTACTAAAACATATATCGATATCGACACAGTGTAGGTCCATGTCTAGCTAATGTAGAATGAAGCACACCCACAAAGTGCCGGCCGGCGGCGCAGCACCGAACTTGTGAGAGCATAACGTACAGTCTTCCATCTATTGTTCTACCTAATGTATAGAAGCTTTTATTTTGGAGAGTAAACCAAGGGAATTATACATACTTATCGTTTTATACTTACTATATTGTTATATCGTTATTATATCATTTCTACAGTGCAACCTACATTCTTAGATCTAAATAAAATATAGGCGAGTGGAAATAATTTTATTAATATTAATAGTTTATTGCACTTTAATAATATAGATTTAATAATGTAGAACATATAAGTAATGTCATAAATAGAATGTAGTATATTACGTTTTGTGCAATTAAGTAACATTGAAATCTTATTAATATGTAATTCATAGACCAATTTCTACTTGAATTATCTTTATTTTACTTAGTAATAACATATATCAGAGTTTGTTACATTTTATAAGTGAAGTTTTGAATATTTTTCTAACCTTTTATTAATTTTACAAAACACACAGTTTTATACCGATATTGGAGATTTCACTTCTATATAAAAATATATTTTCTGTAATAGTTTCCATGATACCAACCTATTTCAGGTTTCCCAGCTACGAGAATTGCGTCATAATATATCTATAAGATTTCATATCATACGCATACTCTAACTATACTGTTGAAATAGAAATTAATGTTCTTTTCTGTTAATTAAATAACTTCTACGAATGTTTAATTACCAAAAGAAGTGTTTTTTCTGTATACATAATTAACCATCATAATTATCTCTATTCAAATAATTAGTAAAATTCACCCCTTTTTTACGCTTAAATTCAACACAACAACATGTTTCTAAGAAATTGTTAGGACTTTTTTATTGAGTACCTATTCTAAGGATCTTGTTAGCCCTGATTTTAGGCAATTTCACTTTACAAAGATTTGTGTTCCGAGAAACATGAAGGGAAGAAGGACTTTCGCTATTTAAAAGCATTTAATGCTATTTGAATGTAAAAACGTTAATGTTTATGTAAGTAAATAATATAGTTATTAAACTAACTGAATAAATAACGTAAATAGTAGTAAAAATATATTGAAATATTTTTTCAATAAAGCCTAGAGATTTAATATCTATATTAGTTGTACTACCAACTAATTAATGTTAAAACTTATAGCGCTGAATGTTCTCTAATGCTAGGTGTAATTATTTTGTAACAATGTAAGTACATATGTATTTATTTTAATAAAATTATGTTGCAAGAAAACATTTATAATCGTGCTTTTTGTTATTGAATTTACACGGCTCAGAGGCAAGCGTGTGACTGGGACAGGTTGTGGGTTCGATCCCCACTCAAGGAAATGAAACATTTAACATTTTTAATTGAAATATTTATTGTTTTCATTTTTTCGCTTTAGTAACAAGACAAACGCGGCTCAGTTCCGCCACTTAAACGATTGAAATACGAAAGTAGTTCCCCAGTTCCAAAAAAAAATTATATTATTTCAAACAAAATATTATGTATTTTATTTCAGCCAATCCTTAATTAACAATTTGGTATAAAAAACACCAAATCTTAGATAGAGTTTATAAGCTTTATCTTAGATAGATAAAAGCGTATTTTGCTGCTGTCTTCATCCGTCTAAAATTGAACGTTTTTTAAATCGAATTTTAAAGCACCTTATATAAACTTATATTATACCACTAATAAAAATAATTCTAGAAGAAAATATTCTATTGACATGGGGGTATAAAAATTTGAACGAAGCAGGATTTGAACCCGCGCCTCTTAAAATTCGTCCAAGTGATTTTTATACGTTTTTAAATTTAGTATTTTTCTTTCTTAAGTGTGGAATAACACTTTAAAAATAGTAAAAGTATATTTCATTTGTCCATTACTTGTTTTAAAATTAAGCGACGATGTTTTAAAATTAAGCGCTAAATAGAAATCATTATCATCTTCGTCATTAGATTCTTTTGTCTACCCTGTAACAGGAAATTGTGCGAAACTTTAAAAGTCCAACAGAGTTGCTGTCAACTCGTATTTTCATAGAGATTAATAATATTATATCTTAAGAGCAACCCACGCAGATCACTAAAAAGACAAATCTCATATCTAGAATTCAGTAACATGGAAAACAGTGGATAATAATTTTGAAAAAATTTTTTTTTCTTACTTTGATATTATTTTGTTAACGAGCATATTCTTATTAATAAATAAAAAGCTTATTTATAAATAATATTTACCTACACGCTGTCTCTTGCTCATCTCACTGCATGTTGAAAGGCGGAACTCAACGCCGCGCTGCTTCGTTACCAGAGCGAGGAAATGGAAATTAAATACTTTCTTTCTTAAAGTGGGAATCGAACCCACAAACTAACGCGTTTATAGTCGCACGCTTGTATTAAATGCGCCACGACAGGGTTATGTTTATTTATTAGGCTTGTATTTTAATTTTTATATTTATAAACATTAATATAGTATTAATTTAATATTAATTTACGTTAAAACTTATTGTTGTAATTCTTAGATAACCTCATTTTTCGACGGTAAACAAACAACAATATGAGAACAAAGAATTACTTACAAGCGTAGAAGCCATTTCAGTACTCATTTATCTTTCATATAATATCGTATAATGAAAAAGTAAAACAAGCACAATAACAAATACAACATAAGCCGAAGTATTCGACAGCACTGAAGTAGTCTACTAATTAAGGTCAAGTAAACTTTAAGTTGTCATCAACAAGAGAAAAATAAACGAAAATCTTTTATTCAGTTAAACACGTGCTAAAATTATGATCAATAATAATTTATTGCAATAAACAAATTTCACGTGGGGCAGAAGTACAAGCGTACACGATAGGCTGTGGGTACGATTTCCACTGGAGGAAATATAAAAATATATTTTCATTCGCTCTTGTAAAAGCAAAGAGCGGCATTGAGTTCCTCCAATTACAACGTAAAAGGAGGAAAGTTGGGAATAGAAGTTTAACCCTAAGTTCCCAGGTTACCTCTACCTACTTATTTGTATACTGAATACATCGTGAAGCTGGGAACCAATGACGAAAATCGTAATAATGGTAATTTTCGTTTCATACTTACATTCTATTCAATGTAACATCGACCTTTGAAGATAAGCATTTGCACATTTCTTGTTAATAGATCTAAAGCAATCTATGTTTTACGATTAGATTAAAAATTAAATTCATGACTTTTAATGTTGATTTTTTATTTAAAATAAAATAATACAATCGACAATTTGAATAATCAACACGCACTAAACCAAACAAAATCATTTTTTATTAATGAAAATGTAAATGTTTATGCATTATGTTTACTAACAGTCTGGCGGAAATTCGCTTTTCTATTGGAAAGAGAAACACTATGTCGATATTTCTGCCTCTGTCCGCGATCGATGTGACCTTGGCAGTGCTATGCGGGGTGGCAAACTAATAGCTATAATTCGTTGCTCAGACGCCATTATGATTAGGTGACAAAATGCAGCCCCCCCTATGTACCCAGCATTTGAGGTCACAAGACTTTTTAAATCTTAAAAATGTATTTTCAGGTTTTTTTTGTAGCCTTAGCTAAGCTATTATTACGTGGGGTCATATTTTTATGTAAATATGTAACAACATCATATAAAAATAGGAAAAGTATTATATAGCGTAAAAAATATTATATATTTATATAATATTTTTTTACGTTAATATTATTAATAGATTATTTGAGGAAACGGCAAAGGAATTTTGAATTTTTGAAGTAATCCGCATATTGTTTCGAGGTATTATATTTTGGCTTTAAAAAACTAATAACACAAATTTATTATAATAGGTAGGTAGGTTCATCTTCAGGCTAGTTTAATTTCATATTTCTAGGTAAACTATCAATATCTATTATTAAATTATACATGTTTTCAATTTTAGTATATTAAATAAATATAAATATAAATAAATATAATTGTAGTCACCATTGTTGCACAATGGGGCTATGTCTGACTGTAAGTCACGTATATCTATTGAGGTCTGAATCCATACAATTAATAATTCTAATAAATTACTTTTTTAGAAGGATTCGACCTAATCATGTAAGAATTCGGGCGCGCAACCACTAATAACCGTGTACAACAATTTATGTTTCCACATGAACGTAGAAAAACGGAAGCCGGGTGTGCCGTGCCAACCCTAGAATAGACTTCTGCTTACCCCAAAAGTTTTACTAATAAAATAAATTACCTTCAAGAAATAAATAAAGAAGAAAGATTGAAAATGAAATGATACTCCAGCGCCACCTGGAAAATATTTTTACATGCGCTCATGGGTATACAAGAAATTAGAACAAATGCGATATTATAACTAGACTACCCTTAATTAACTTCACTCTCAGAAGTTTACTTATTTTCATATAAATTCAACATTTATGAAGCTGAGTTCTTCAGTTCATTATTCTCGATTTCCCAAGAGTTGAAGTATTCTTGCTTAGAAAATAAAAGTATGACTGTTGCAACATTTACTTCTCTATGGAGGGTAAATATTTTCTTGTTTTTTTTAAATTTTAACACAAATTCATCTTTTAATACTTTGGTAAGTACATGTACTATAAAACGAACGATATAATACATCGTTCATTTCACTTTTTCAGATTGAATATTTATGTTAAGACCAGTGGCATTTTGAAATACATCGAAACCTTCGGCTTAAGCATATTTTTGTCCAGTTGGAAAGAAATTTACAGCCTCAAGCAGAGTATTGTGAAGATATTTTTTTCAGCTTTACGCTGTACCCCGCACACGGCAGAGTAGGCAGAGGTAACTTAGATACGTAGTGTTTTGACACTCCGTTCCGTTCGTTCCTCACTTTCCGCCAAACTTGAGGCATTGCTCGTTGAGTAGCGGAACTCAACGCGCAACGCCTAGTGTGAGGGTCGAATTCATAACCTATCGGCCTTTACAGGCGTACATTTGTGCCGCTGCGCCACAACCGGCCTCTTAATATAATTAAGAATAAAAATATGACCGCATACTCGTAATATTAACTAAATAAAATATATTAATCTTAATAACTTGTAATGCTAAATAAATGTTTGGCTGTATAAAGGTCTAAACATTCTGATTCGTTTAAACTTATACGTAAAATACATACTGTTCATTGTAATATATCAATATATAGTACCTATATCTGAATAAGATACCTAATATTGATCTAGTAAGCAAAGCGCTACGATTGTAGAGCGCGTGGGATGATACGGAGGTAAAATTAAACGCTCCCAATGCAATGCAAATACCGTGAAATATGCTATCAATCTAAAGATCAATGTATATTTTTTATTGTCTTTAATAATAACTAAATGTTTTTGTAAACAATAACATGTATTATATGGACGTACATATTTTAATCTTTTCATTTTATACAGTATATCGATAGGTCTTGAGACTGTGTTTTAACTTCGAATTTGTTTCATTCATATTGATTAAAACAAAACAAAGCGGAAAAAATCATTATCTATCTAATTTATACTGATTGACCAAGTATCTGTTTGTAAATGCTTACGGGCCCAATGTTCGTGAATAAGATTAAATTATTTTTGTTTCTCCCTTCTTGAATAACAAATTGGGTTTCATCACTGGACGGAATAGTTAGCCGAGAAATAGAGTGGAGTGTGGTAACACTAGGTTATCTTTGTCTATTTATATTAATACATTATATACATTTTTGACACGGTACACAAGGAGTGTACCGTGTCTACTACTATTATTTCTTGTTGTGCTACTACAGTTGGAACAGGAAAAATGTTACTATAAGTGTGAACACGTAAAGTTTTGATCGTCATTTTGAAAACAAACATCCGGGGGTCCTTGAAAGTTAGCGAAGGTACAGTAATATATTATTAAGTACCAATCTTACAACTTAATTTATTTATGAATTTAGGGAAAACACAGAAGAAAGTTGGTACGGCCTTGTCAAGAGCTTTTTGAGACATCTTCAATTTTCGTCATATTTAAAAAACTGTGTGTTTGTACTAAATAGTTAAAATTTGAAAATATGGATGTAACATATATAGGTACAGTAATATTCAGGATATATCATTCCTGTTCCCTTTAGAAGGCGAAAACTATTATGATTATTCTTATATAGAAGGTATATTTTAAAATTAACGGTTTATTGCAACAACGGTTTATTGCAACAACAATTGCAGTGCAACAATGGTGATTAGTCTTTTGCTTTAACTTCTTTTTGATTCTTCTAAAAGATTCAGCATCTGTATATAAAATTCAATTTAAAGTTTATTTCCTCCATTAGATTCAAAAGACATATAAAATTAATTAAAAGAAGATATGTATTTATATTTTATTCGCATTATCAAAATTATTACTTCATATTGATGCAGCCGACGATAATGTCAAGTTGTACGCATAGGCCTTGTAGGCTATACCTATCCTGCGTTTAGTCCTGTGAACTA
>DWMZ01004277.1:0-11863 GCA_018249855.1 Eueides tales michaeli
GTTGCCTATGCTCACGATGTTATATGCAGAATATAGTACCAAGGTATAAAACAAACGAAAGATATTGGTTAGCATCAAAAATTAGTTGTATATTTTACTTTCAATATGTTCATTTGACGTTATTTCACATTCACTAAAGCTCTTTTTTTTTCATGTTCACGCTATATTCTGTACATGATAGGGTTGACACAGGGAACTTGAGAACCTAGTGTAAAGACACTCTGTTCCGTTCTCCGCTTTTCGCTAAATTTGACGTATTGCGTGTTAAGTGGTGGAACTCATCGTCACGCTTTGCCGGAGCGAAGAAATGAAAATAATAAATATTTCATTTCCTCGATTTCACAAGCTATCGCGTTACATGTTTGTATACCTTCGCTACGACAGATCTCGTTCACTTTGAAATCTGTTTTATATATCAACACTGAACTAACGCTTTTTTTACATTACATTTAACAAGATCTTACGTAAATGGCGGAGTTCAACACCGCGGTGATTACCAGAGTGAAAGAATGAAATTATAAAACATTTAATTTCCTTAGTGATAACTGAACATACTTGTACAACTAATCTTATTACCAGTCACACGCTTTCGCCACGAAGTTCTAACTTTTCATCTGAGGCGATGTCAGTAATGTAAGGTGCATAAATCAACGCTGTACGCATTAATACTGGCTTTTACAGCTGTCGACAGGGATTTATAACTTGGTAATTTATGCCTTCCTTTCAATGACTCGTGCTAGTGATTTCGTACGTATACGAGTATGTGAGCTTTATTAGAGGAGTTTTAGTTTTGGCTTGTATTTTGTTATATAGGAAGTTATAATTTGCGTTGAATGTTGTCACTCAACACACTATACCTAAATTTGGTGGTAAGTAGGGAACGTTTTTAATGAATATACGATTGTTTATTTATTGAAGTCAGTTATAGCTTTTGTTTATGTTGAAATTAATGTTACTCTGTATTCCGCATATATCCGAGTAGAGAGAACGAACTTAATTTGTAATTTGTCTATGTCTGTTCTAGAATTAAATGCTTCGATTTAATTCTAGAAAAGACAGAAAGGAAAAGTTTTTTTTTTTTTGAGTGGCGGAGTTAAACATTACGTAACGGTAAAGTAGAGAGAACTCTATTTGTAAACTCTATAAAACTTTAAATAAACCGTAATATATGCGGAATAGAGTGAAAAGCTAAAAATAGACAAGACGCTGGTTATAAACGAATCTGTAACTGTTTTTTTTTAGTTTTACGCTGTATCCTGCACATAATAGAGTAGGTCGAGGGAACCTGGGACCGCAGCGGTAAAACTCTATGTCGCCATTAAGACAAATCCCTTCTGTACTTTCTGTCGTAAATCAGAAGTTGTTGCGTTTTGTATGGCGGAATTTAAACGCCGATTTCCATGATTCGAAATGAATATAAAATTGAAAATGTTGATTTTTAAGTGAAAAGTTCAAAAATACCATTTATACAGTATAAACTATAAAGAATAGCCTAGTAACTAACTGAAAAGTTATTAAGAATTGCAGCCTTTACCTGTAAAGCTCAAAGGCTCACTTAAATGTGAGCTCGTGGAAGTTTCGCGAATAGAGAGGTCACCTACATAGGTGAAAAATTCGTGGTGTAAAATGATGAATCTTTGGTAACTCGACAATGACAATCCTTTACTCTATTATATAATAGTTTTATATTTTGTTTTAAGTTCTACTCATTTTCTGCACGTAGTAAAAAACTCTAGTAGCTGGTATTAAACTCTTATTTGCCTAATTTTTATGTTTTGCTCAAACACTTTTTACGATTTTTTGAATTTAAAGGTGAGTCCATGTCGAAAATAGTTATAGTAGTTCTATTTCTAACCTCACGTAAATATAAGAATAATAGATAAAGAAAATGAATGAATCGAACTGATTTAGAAATATGATATGAAAATGTGATTCATATTTTCTTATCAACAGTAATCGGACAACACTGTAAAAGTGTAAAAATAAAGACATTAGATTGTTTGATTAATTTTAAAATACTGTAGAAAAAATTGTAAATAATATTTTGTTAAAAAGTAGAGTTACTTACCTTCCGTCGAGATATGATGCATATTGTATCAACGGAGGCAAAAGTCATGTTTTTATTTTCTTTTTTTAATTTTTATTTTTCTTGCCTTGCCTGAATGGTAAAAAGATATAATATTTTATTTATTTTTAATTCACCTTTAAGAAATAGATATTGACAAAAAATAAATATATAGAAGAAAACAACATGTTTTCACATCTCAGGATAGGATCAGAAAAACTCTATGCCACGTTTTGTTGATCTAAAATCAAAATAACTTATTCTTTGAGTGAGAATCGAATCCACAACCGTCTCATTTAACAGTCAGCCGCTGTTCGACTGCGCCACAACGACCTCTGAATTTATAAAATTGTACTAAATTGTAGTCAAATGTCCGCAATGAAGTATAACATCCGCAACACGTTATTGGCATTCTATTCTGTATTTGCTGAAGCAATATATTAGAGGCAGATATAGTAAAGTTAACCTTATTTTAGCTTATTTGTATTTATTTGTATATTACAGTGTCTTTTAGCTTCATACTGTAGCCCACACATAGAAGGTAGGCAGAGGGAACCTAAGACAAGATACTTCGTTCCCATTAAAGCACTTTCGTTACCGCATTTAGTGCCGGAACGTGAAAAGATTTAAACTTTTTATCACCTTTCATCTCCTCGAAAGAAAAACATGAAATAAGCAGAAAGATAAAAAAACCTAAAATACAGATTGGTGTTGCCTTAGATTTTTTTAATCAACAAAATTTATTACAGTAGTGACGTGACTTTGAAATCTATCTGGCAGAACATAAATTTACCGCAGTCCCACTTCCTGTTTGACGTTGATTTGTTTTGTTTTGAAAAGTATACCATCTGGTAATGTCAGGTAATACTTACTCCACATATGTTTTTTCGTTAGACAATAGAATACCTTTAAACTGTCTATTTGATTTAAAACTGCAAAATAAATATTTATTTCAGATACCTATTATAAATTAAACTCATATTTATTTTTGCTTTAGAATTTATTCTTTTCACTGAGACATATTTGTTCCTAGAAAAATAAGTGACTATTCAATGTACACGTATTTTTAATGTATTTTAGAATATTACATAGTATTTACTAATGGAAAATAAGCATTAAAACTATAATTTTTAAGGTTCAACTAAAACCTTTCAGGGCTCAGTACCTCCAAAGAGAAAATTAAAGCCCTTATACATAATTGCCACTAATCGATCCTTGATCATTGTTATATAAGATTGCATGAAGATATCGAGCTAAAAATAATATCAAATATTGAGGTCTATAGTTTTTTAACAATGTGTATTAATGCATTTTAGGCTGCACAAAACTCGCACAGTAATCAAAACCTGTAGGTACTACCAGAGGGCCTATAGTTATGAAATTTAACACTATGTGAAAACTTACTATAAAAAAATCGAAATTTCATGAAAAATTATAGATATTTTAAAGAAAAATGTTTTTTTACAAAATTTATGTCTAATAATCTTTGTATTTCATCTCGTACAAAATACACTCAAGATATACCAAAATACTTACAAAGCCGCGGTTACTTCAAGCACCAATATATAGTAACAAAAGCCACAATTACCTCAGACCATCTATAAATAGATGATATGAGACTTAGTTATCAGTTGAAATTAATAGACCAACGGGAAGTTTCAAGCATCTTACAGCTAATAGCAACACTTTGTGGCGGATGATCTAGTATCAGTAGGAGTTTACTTGTTCGGGAGACGAAAAATTTCAAAAATATCTTGTGTGCTTTTGGTTGTGGGTTCAACCCTCACTCGTAGAAATTATTTTTTAGATAATTCTCATTGCCTCACTCTGTTAAAGCAAAGCGTGGCATTAAGTGCCATCACTGACCACGCACTATTTCTTGTCATTGTGTCGTAAGATAGTTTATGACTAAAATACAATGTTTTTGGGTACAATTTTTACACCAAAAAATGAGTTTTCTTGTTTTTTCTCGCTCTGATAACAATAAATACGCAGCGTTCAGTTTCGTTACTTAAGTCGCTTTGACTTAAATAAGTGAGACAAAATGTAGGTCACGCAGTGTATTAATACTATGTTCACTCTGATAAACCAGATATACCATGCGGGTATAGCAACCTCGGCATGCAAAATAAGTTGGTCTGTCGAACACAGTGGTTGCGTTCCAGAGATATGATGTTCTAAAATCACAATCATATTATTCTAAAAATGATGAAAAATGATCAGTTCTGGTAACAATACGAAGATTTATATCTCCACAAGTGAAACGAGTTGGTCTGCCGGCTCTAAGTGGTTGCATTTTACAATTGGCTTGGTGTAAACATGACGTATATTTGTTAAGGAAACCTAATACAAGCACGAATAATGGGACATCAGGTGACCTTTTCAAGTGGATGTGGACCGTTATGATATCTATCTATTTTTTCTTTATATAAAAATTGCGCGACCTCTTAGTCTATTATTAATACATACATTCTTTGTGGTACGTTGAAATAAGGAAAACAATACCTACACAAAATGCAAATCATTACGACAATTACAAAACCAACCACCCCCCTCAACTAATTCATAACTTGATAACTTTCATACTGATATTTTAATTGAAATATAGTGAGATAATTGCTTTTAGAATACGTTCATCGAGTTGATATTTTTTATTTCTGAGGGTAGGTAGTTAAAAAGACGCGCATCATCGCACGATATAACCGATTAACCAAGCTTGGTACAAGTTTTAGGCAGAACTATAAGACTCGCGCGCCGAGAGGCGAGAGGCGCCCAACCTTTTTGCTACTAATAAATTGAAGTTTGGTGTGAAAATCTTTTATTAATAGTCTTATGTATGAAAATACAGGTGCTATAACTATACAATTGTTTAATTCTCATTAAATAAGTTTCACGATATATTTTTTTTAGTTGAAGTTCGAAAATCAAAATTGTATAACATTTTTATTATTTTATTTTGTGCAATTTGTAGTTTGTCTAATCATGTATTGGAAGATTCGATTAGTTATTATAAATGTGGTTTTATGAGAGAATTATATATTGTGAAACATAATTTACACGGTATACAACAGTAATTCTCAAGAAGCGTGGATAAGCTAATATCAATTAGCTTATTAAATATTACTCATTAAATAATTAATAAACTTAAATATATACATATAATTTAAACTTATACCTAATTCCCATATAATCTCAAAATAATTTGGCGCGACAAGACTGTATATATTTCAACAAACCACATAAACAATTCAACGTTTCCTTTGTTCCTCCGAAATTTTGAACACCAACTTGTACCAACAGATCCTGCATAAAGTTACCAACATTACTACACTTCTACATAAGCGATATCTTCATACAAATGAGCGGCGAGCGCTGACGCTCGATTTATTACCACTCTAATAAACATTTGAAACTAAACACAATAGGCAGATTGTAATTTATACGTTGTTCCAGATTATATGTACCTGAACTCTTGCTGGATGCTTTTTAACGGATGAAAACCGAAAATGCTTGATTTAAGCGTTTATGTTTTTTATGTTTATAGCTTGTATCATTTTTCAGTAAATAGTTGTATTTACATAATCCTTTAAACATTCGCACAAAAGTGTAACATAAAGTTTCAGTATTTTTGAAAAAAATTACTAAAGTAACATGGTTTAATATTGAAAATATTCATGGGTATGTATGAAGAATATACTGTGTGTTACTGTGGCACAATGGGTCTCAAAGGCAATCCTTTTTCTTTTATTTTTAGCTATTTTAGCTTATTTTATTATAATTACTAAAAAATATATACTTTTATGATATTCGTTGGTAATGTGGAAAGATTTGAAGATTACTAGCATTAAAATTAAGTAACATATAACAAAGTAAATTCATATTATGAGTTTACTAACTAGCAGCTGAAGTAGGATATATTAGGATGTAGAGTTTATAAATATATATAACTCCATCAGAAGAGAGATTAGAGAGGGATAAGAAGCTAAGATCTACCAGATATCTATTTATAACTAGCATCTGATATCTATAGTAAAGGCATCGTATAAACATACTGTGAAAGTTTGCTCAACAACTCTAAATTTAAATACAAGCTTCAGTAAATTATTTAAATATACAAAAGCCCCAAACAATCCTGTTCTCGAATTACGTACAAGAAATTTTAGCTTCATGTTATAACCTGCATAGCTGCACCTGCTATCTGCACCTGACAGAGTCAATCTAATGTAATGACGTTCACACGTTTTTTTTTCAAACACGGTAAACAAGATGTATGTTAAAAATATGACTTTATCAACTAATAGTGCTTCTTTCACTAAAAGTATTCCGAGGAAGGGTCTAGAAGTAATCTTGTAAGAGCATTTCATAAACATTGTATCTACATAAGGACACTGGGCCCAGGGCTTCTTACCTCGTCCTAAGTCAACATCCGCTGCATAATTCTGTTTGCTGTAACGAATCAAAATTCACAAAATTTCACCTCTAGTGTGGGCTTAGTGATTCAGTTAAACTACATTACTATTAGTTTTCAGCTTCATTATGTAAAATAAGTTAGCAAAACATTCTGCTTTTTATGAACTATCTACGTAGTGGCAGTGCCTAAACTCGTTAGTAGTGAATTCGCTTTCCACTTGAGGGACTTTAATTTCCTCTCAATAGAACTTGATGAGTTACGCGCACATGCAGTTGCATACGTTACATAATGTAAAGAAGAATAAACAAAATTAAAAATTGAGAATATAATTAATAATGTTAATTAAAAAAGTCAAGGCGCAGATGTTAAATTTTATGAAAGAAATAAGTAGCGTAAAAATATCAGTCTAAAATCTTAAGAAAGCTCTAATCGTAGCTTTCACTTCAGGAGTTTGTAATTATAAGAAATAAGTTTCATCTTTAGCGCACTTTTTGCAAAAAACTTAATTCTCAGTCTTTATGTAGTCTTAAATATGTTTTTTAGTTTCGCACTGCACCCCGCATATAGTAGGGTTGGCAGAGGGGACCTGGAAACCCAGTATTAAGACACTCCGTTTCTATTAAGACACTTTTTTTCACAAACTCCTCTTTTCTTCCAATTTTTTTCCAAATCTTGTTGTTATCGCGCGTAGAGTCAAATCGCCGCTCATCACCGCATTTTATCAAGTTGGTTAATAGAGAAAAATGGTGGACTTCAATATTTCACACATTTTATTAGTGAATTTTGTTTTTTTTAATCCACAATGTTTAAAAAGATATCTTAACAGATGAAAAAACAGATGGACAAAAAGATAATTTTAAAATGGTTCCTATTTACTCTTTTGATGTGCAAACCCCTATTTTTTCCTATTTTAATCCTATTTTACTAAAGTATTAAATAATAAATCTTTCTCAAACTACGGAAAAGGTGTTTAAGATGAATCTCTAAAGCACTTATAACTATAAAAAGAACAGATTCACAAATTTTAGCGAAGTCACATTAGAGCGAGGAGCAACCTGAAACTCTTTTGTCCGGTGGAAGCCATAAATTCGTTAGCAGAGACTGTGATGGACTTATTCTACGGTAGTTCTGAACTAAAACTATTAGTATTATTTATGTATGTATATAACGTAGAATGATTATCTACATATTATATAAGGATTTTGTTTCTAGTATTAGAGTCCTGCATTTAACGTGCAATATTTGGTTGGCGTTGGGTTACACCACTCAATAGCGCGGCGTTGGGTTACACCACTCAATAGTATAGAAAGTATATTTTGATGTTTCTAACAAAACGTAATATAATCATACATATTCGTGACTTGATGACAGGACAAATGATAAAGAAATTGACATGACAGTGAGATACTTCAAATTTTCCATTTCATTTCAAATTAAACCGATACTTGCTACGCTACTTTTGTCTTTCATCGAATTTTATATCTGCTGTTTGATTTTTTTTTTTTTTAATTTTATTCTAAATGTTTTATTTTCTTTATTCAGCTCTACGTTATATTACATATGAAACGTGCACCTAGCACGTGACTTATCAATTATGAGGAAATAAAAAAATCTCGAGTGGGTATCGAATTTACTACCAACGATTATAGACACTGCCACGACGGTTAAGTACTCGTAATATACATTGGTAGGTTATAAAAGCTGTATGCTTTGCTAACACATTTTTCATTATGAAGTAGTAAATTACTAGTAATGTGGTTTAACTGAATCGCTAAGTCCACATAAGAGGTGAAGTTTTGAGAATTGTTGTTCTTACAGGTAAGGAGCCCTGGGCCGAGCGTCTTTATGTAGATACAATGCTTAGGAAATGCTCTTACAAGATTACTTCTAGACCATTCCTCGGGGTACTTCAAGCGGAAGAAGCACTATTGGTTAATAAATCCATATATTTAACATAAATCTTGTTGAAGACTGCGTGGCACACAAGCACAAGCGTGTGACTTTAAACGCGACTATTGTGGGTTTGATTCCCACTCAGGGGAAGGAAATATTTAATATTCTCGCTATGATAACGAGACCAAGCGACGTTGAGTGATCACTTAACACGAAATATCTAAAGATTTCGGTGGAAAAAGGGTAACGTAAGTGTCCAAAAAGGAACAGAATGTCATATTTAGGTTATATCGTGAAGCTGAACATGTCTTTATAGTATTCAAGTACAAGAACCCAAATGTTACTGTTCTTAAATGTATATTTAACTATTTTACTGAAGCTCGTAGTTCCACTTTTGCGTTGTTGAGCAAACTTTCACAGTATGTTTACAAGATGACTATCGATATCAGAAAGTAGATATAAATAGATATTTGATATATTTTAGCTACTTATACCTCCCTTATCTTCCTTCGGAGGAAGCTCTATATATTTATAAACTTTTTGTCTTGATATTTCCTACCCCTGCTACTAGTTAGAAAATTAAATATTTCCATGTACTTTGTTATATCAATGTTACTTTTCTACATTACATGATACACGGTACATTACAGAACACGATAAAAACGAAAATATATTTTTTAAATATCTAATAATTGAAAATAAAATAAAGGCCTTTGAAGCCCTAGAGGCTTGTCGTACACCAGTAACACAAGCGTGCGATTGTAAATAAGACAGTTTGTGGGTATCGAACCGAGATAAAGAACAGAACGGAGTGCTTTAACTCTGAGTTCCTTACTTTCCTCTGTATATCCTATCATATTTAGGGCACTATACATTCTGAATCTAAAGAAATATATTACTTATAACAATAAATATTATTATTTTCAATATTAAACCATCTTATTTTAGTAGATTTTCCGAATATACTGAAACTTTATATTACCATTTGTGCGCAATGCTTAAAGAATTATCTAGGTACAATAATTTACCGAGAAATATAATACGGGTTTTAAATATAAAATACAAACATATAAATATTAGGCATTGCAGGTTTTCATTCATTAAAAAACATCCAGCAAGTGTTCAAGTACCTACATATCATTTGTTACAAAATATAAATTACAATTTGCCTCATATGGAATAGTGAGTAGTCTCAAAAGTTTATTTCAGTGGTAATGAAAAGAGCGTCAGCGCTTACCGCCACCACCAACTTATAAGAACAAAGGATATTTTTATAATTTTTCGTCTTTTGAAGATGAAAACGAATGAAACGACGAACCGAATTTAGAATATTGAAAATCACTGGCACGCTCCAGACCAAGTTAACTCCTGAAACTAGATCATCTGCCACAAAGCGATGCTATTAGCCGTAAGATGTTCGCAACTACCCGTCGATCTATTAATTACACTCAACTGATAACTAAGTCTCATGTCGTCTATTTAAAGATGGCCTGAGGTAATTGTGGCTTTTGTTACTTTATATAGTATTGATGCTTGGAGTAACCGCGTTATTCAAACTTTATGTTGAAAGGAAATGTAGAGATAGTGAGATTGTTTTGTAGTAGTATTGAATCCTTTTTGAAAAATGTTTAAAAAATTCGATGTAGCGGAATTTAAACCCGTGTTCTTGGAAGTCATCTAAGCGAATAACCAACTACGCCATACATTACGTTCGCAACGTTAAATTTTTATAGGTTTTAAAAGAAAAACATCTTTTCTATGTGCGGAATATCACTTCACTAAATATGTTAGATTTGTTTTAGGTGTTTTTCCTGCGACTTCACTCCCGTAGACAAATGGAGAAAACTAATAATAAGTACATGTGCATATCACATGACCTATTTTAGTTGTCCGAACTAACTCTTTTTTAGAATCCTGACGATACACAAGTCTACCCGTAACCACGGACTACTGCAAAGTGTTCGAAACTTTGGATTTTCAAAAATCCTTGTAAGGAAATATACGCCATTAATCTGGTTAAAATTGTATCATTTAAAAAATGTAATAATCGCGAAAACCAAAACCCTTATTAAATGTGACCTGTCGTGGCACAGGGTACTAGCCTGTGACTGAAAATGTAAGTGGTCCTAGGTTCAATTTCCACTCGAGGAAATGATATACTTAATATTTTCAATCCTCTTTGAGCTTCACGCTTTATCGTACATAGTGGAGGAAGAACCTGGAACCTTAGTGCTTAGACATTCCGTTCTCATTAGAACACCTGCACTTCCCACCACCCTTCGAATTGTGAAGACATTGTTGAGTGGAACATCATCGTTGCGCTTTGTCTCATTACCAGAGCGAAGAAATCAAAATATAAAATATTTCAATCTCTCGAGTGAGAATAGTTTGTGCCAACGCGCCACAACCGTCCCCAGATAACACTTTAATTTTCAACTTAAGAAAAATAACTTTGATCTAAAATCTAAAAAAATTTTTGAAAATATTAACTTTAATCTAGAGGCTGTAATGACGCAACGCATGATTGTAAACACGGTGGGTGTGGGTGTAATATCACTTGGAGAAATAAGTTTCCATTTACTTGCTCTAGTAAAAAGATAACATGACGTTCAGTTCAACTACTCAACACAACATTTTACAGTAATACAGCTTAAGTATGAGAATAACATGTATTCTATAATTTGAAAAAAAAAATGTCTAATGTTACAATAAATTCGAAACGCGCAAAGACGCGAGTGAATCACTAGTATAACATTTCATCTATAATACCCCTCGCGGCTTCATCCGATATGAATAATTATTTACTATTGGGAAAAATCACACAATGCTATCGATGTGTTTTATGATGTAAGGCTTTTGGCTTTTGACTGAATTACTTACACTTAGCTATTATGGAGTCAGAAGTAATGCTTGTGATCACATTGCTTCATGCCTGAGTAATAGGAATCAGTACGTTACTGTAAATGGTAATAATTCGTCCGGTTGCTTTCTGCGGATGGGTGTACCACAAGGATCGATTTTTTGGCCTTTTCTATTTTACGTAAAGAATTTGTGCGATGTTATACTATTTGCTGATGCTACTTCTTTCATTTTTAAAGTTTATTGAAACCTCAATATATGAAACTCATTATTCTGAATATTAAGAAACAAAAGCTTACTTGATACCGTGGTATTCTTGGGAGTAACCTTAGATTTGTAACTTCAATGGGGCATCCATCTATCTTCTCTTGCGCGTAGACTGAGCGTCCCTGCTAACGCTGTTAGACAAATAAGGCGGACGTCGGTATTGTCCGACTAGTTTACTTTAGCTATTTTCTTAGCATATTGTCCTATGGAATACTACTTTGGGGCAACACTGCAGATATTAAATCTAATTGAATATTCGTAATTCTTTAAGTAGTTTTTCTGGCCATTTATAGTATGTGAATCGAAAATCCCTAAGAAATTAAGAAATACTGAAGAAATAATTATTTTTTCGTCTTCAAAAAGTTACA
>DWMZ01004278.1:0-11863 GCA_018249855.1 Eueides tales michaeli
ATATATATATATATATATATATATATATATATATATATATATATATATATATATATATATATATATATATATATATATATATATATATATATATATATATATTGTTTTAAAATTGAATCTATGTTTATTAATATTATAAAGATAGAAAATTTTGTTTAATTGAATGCGCTCATCTTAGAAATATTGGCACGAATTAAAAAAAAAAATGCGCGGCAAAGCGCGGTGTAGAGTTTCGTCACTCACAATGCAAACACGCAAAAGCCTCAAGCCGCGGACAAAGCAGAACGTATATATCTTAATAGGAACAGAGTGCCTTAACACTATGTTCCCAAGTTCCCTCTACCTACCCTACAATAAAATAAAGTATATGTAATTTTATATTTCATATAAAACCAGCTATCACTTAACTAGAGCGCTTGTACGTCGTAAACAAAGACTTTATGAGTTATACCACTTTTATGCTGGAAGAGACATAAATTACTATTATTGTAACATTATGGGTCATATCGTTATTATTGTTATTTTAAACTTATTTATTATTTTGTTTGTATTCTGAAGTTATTTTTCTCTATCAGCATCAAGCTGTATCTTGAACATGGCAGGTTAGATAGAGGATCTTGGGTAGCGAGTGCTAAGACACTCCGTTCTGTTCTCCATTTCTTGCTGACTTTGAGTGACGGATCTCGACGTTATGCTTTGCCTTGTTAACGGAAAATATTAAATATTTTATTTCTTCGAATGAGGATCGAACCCTCAACCTGTCGCGGTAAGAGTGACAGGCACACGCCTCCAAGCTCTGCGCCGCGACAGGCATTTTTTGATATTATTATAAATGCTACTTTATTTTATAACATTCTTTTTGAAGAAACTATGTTTTATTTTTACATATTTATGTATGTATGGTGGAGCACGCCATGGTGACTCATTCTAGTAAACGAAATATGCAATATTATCATTTTCTCGTTCTGATTACAAAGCAAATCACGGCGTTTAGTTCCACCACTAAAAACGCTAGCCGTGTGATGTCGGCTTAGAATAGGATCACCCTGGTACTGATGGTGTCGTAAGAGGCGACTAAAGTACGTGTGGGAGAGTCACGTTGTCAGCAATGGCAACACGCATGGGCAGACTCGACCGGATTGTTACCACCTCCGGCATTTAAAACCGGCGTTAAGCAGTGGCTTTTGGCCACTGCGTTTCGCATTGGGTAATGCTGGGCCCCGGTGCTCATCCACCTTACAGATCGGCAACGCTATTGTAGCTCCTCTGGTGCTACATGGGGCCGTGGGCGGCGGTGATCACTTACCATCAGGTGACCCGCATGCTCGTATACCGTTTCTTTTCCATAAAAAAGAACCTTAAAAACTGGTGGAGAGTGGGGAACGAAAATATTATAATGTGACTGTCCTAATTTAAGTGTTTGATCACATTTAATACTGCCTGCCTGTCTGCCTTGTGCGGAGAAAGTGAAAATCGAACCTGCAACCTCAAGTGAAAATCGAACCTGCAACCAATCGTTTACTACTACGCCACAAAGGCACAACCCAATATAAATTTAATATTCTTTTATAACATGCGACGTATAAATATTTCAGTGGATCGTAATTTTAATATAGCACTTGACCTATCCGAAGTAGCGCCTAAAATATCGGAACGACTTTTATCGAATAAACTCAAGCATATTTCATTTATAATAACAATGTTTCTGGAGTAAATATTGTTTTATAAATATTAATATATAATGCAGCGTTAAGTTACGCGTACTAATGCTTTATATCTCGAATCCGGACTGAAAGTGGAGAGTGTTTTTATTATGAGTTCTCTCTGTCTTTTATGTGTTAATGAAACATCATAATTTCCTCATTGTAGTAACAAGACTAAAATAGAGAACGGAGTGTTTGAAAATAAGGTTCTTTTTGGTTACCCTACAGTATGCGAGAAACAGCGTGAAGTTAAACAAATAAAAGTAAGAGCACAGAATAACTGATGGTGTCGTAAGAGGCGACTAAAGTACGTATGGGAGAGTTACGATGTCAGCAATGACAACACGCATGGGCAGACTCCACCGGCTCATTACCAGCCCCGGCATTTAAAACCGGCGTTAAGAAGTGGCTTTGGCCACTGGGTTTCGCATTGGGTAATGCCGGGCCCTGGTGCCCATCCATATTAAAGACCGGCAACGCACCTGTAGCTCTTCTGACTTCTATTTGAAGTCGTTATCTTCCATAAATACAAAAAAACCACTGAGCCATAAGACCTATTTATGTTAACATAAGTAATAAATCAACACTAACGCCATGAAATTGATAAACACGGTAACTCGTAAATAAGTTATTAATTATTAGCCGTAAATTATTTTAACTAAAACAAGTAATTGAATTATTGAGGATTATATTTTTTAGGGAACACCGAGGGAACCTTGTGTTAAGACACACCGTTCCTCACTTCCCACGCAATCATTTGATTCATGTGTGATGCGGATCATAACGCCGCGCTTTGTCTAGGGGAAAAAAAATTATATTTGTTTTTGAATTGTACAAAAGGATGAGATATATTAGTGAAAAGTATATGTAAAATAGACAAGCTTTAAAAATATTTTAATATAATGAATAAATCCACAAATAAATTATTCACGAATAAAAAATGTGTTGCCAATAAAATTTTATTGACTTTTGTTATTCTACATATGTACGTGCAACTGTAAAACCGACAGGTTTGCGGTTCGACTCCTTCTCGAGTAAATGAAATATTTAATATTTTTATTTCTTTTTCTATGCAGCAGAGAAAAAGAGAGCAGAGTGTCTTAACACTAGGTACCTAGGTTAAGTCCCGCCGAATTTGACATATTGCGTGTAGTAGCGGTACTCAACGCCGTGCTTTGTCTAGTTATCAAAGCATATATAATTCAATATCCCGAGAGGGAATCGAACCTAAACAACCCTCTTTACAACCCCGATCGCCGCTTATTGTACGTATTTTTCAATAAAATTAATTTCTCTATATAAAGAGTATCTAACAAGGCTTTGGGCTATAAGAAGATTAATTACGAACATATTTCATTGAATGAGATTTGAAGTCGTACAAAAATAAATAATCTTTATTGTTTATTTTGTTAGTACATTCGCGAGGTTATTATATAACCAAGGTTCCCTGTTTTATAAATAGTTTTTGACTTCCCATTGCATCCCCCATATGGTAGAGTAGGCAAAAGGGAACTTAGAAATTTGATAATTTAAATTGGATTTTTCAGATAAGTGGCGTAACTCAATGCCGCACTTTGCCTTGTCACCAGAGTCATGATATGAAAATATTAAATGCTTAATTTCCCCGAATGAGGATCGAACCTACGGCCTCTCGCGTTTACAATAGTACGCGTGTACCCCTGCACTGTAACAGGCCATAAAATTTCCACACATATTCAACCAAAAAGGTTCCCAACGGGATAGAGAGGATAAAACATATTATTTTAGTAGTAATCATCATTCTACACTGCAGACTATTCTTCAATGTTTGCAATACCCGGATCCCCGGGGCATCGTTCTATATAACTCAATTGGTATGAAAAAAGCTGAAATTACTATTGTACTGTGTGCTGGAAGTGATCGTGTTTTATGTATTTCATTTGAATATAAGCGGCGTTGAGTTACGTCATTAAACACGAAGTGTTTGAATGAGAGCGGAGTGTCTTTAGACAAGGTTCCTAGGTTCCATTTGCGTATCCTGCTGTATATTGAACACAGAATAAACTATAGTGATAATAAAGTACGTTCTGAGACTGATATATTTGTTTTTTTTTTCATTTCACGTCGTCGTCTAGGTTACGCTAATTCGAGATCCTATATATATATAGAGAAGGAACAACGTAATTAAACGCCGCATTTTTAATTAATGATAAACAGTTCATGATTCTCCATTAATCGAACTCATAACCTATTTAATTAAAATGCAATACATAAACTATACATGTACAGTAAATATAACACAGCTTCACGCTGTATCCCGCACAGGGTAGGCAGAGGGAACCCGGGAACCTAGTGTTAAGACACTCTGTTCCATTTCCGTTCCCCACTTCCCGCCGAATTTGCGGCATTGCGTGTTGAGTGGCGGAACTCAACGCCGCGCTTTTGCCTTCTCACCACAGCCAAGAAATGAAACATTAAATATTTAAATTGAAAATATTAAATATTTCATTTCCTCGACTGGGAACCTAGAACCTGTCGGTTACAGTCACACACAAGTACCACTGCGCCACAACAGGCATAGTAAATTATATCAATTCTGTAATCGCATCCAGCACAAGTGTATCTATTTCGATCGATCGTTAAAGCTTTGATGGCCGACAACGGTCGCGATCCGAATTGTGATTACTATACTACTGATTAATGCGGTTTTACTTAAATTAAATTGGGCGAACTACATTTCCAAGTTCCCTCTGCCTATCCCGCAATGTGCGGGATACAGCGTGAAGGAAAAAGAATAAAAATAAATGTAAAGAAAAGAGAATAAATGTATATTTATTTTTTTTTCTTGATGCTAGTATAGGTTGCGGGTTCGATGCTAACTCGAGGGAAATGTGCGAATTAGTTTCGCCACTCTCACGCAATGCCCCTAGAATTTAGCCGAAAGTGGAGAACGGAAGTGTCTTAATGGAAACGGATTGGCTTCACACTAGGTTCCCAGGTTCCCTCTGCCTAATCTGTATATAATTAAATTATTAAACGGAATACAGAGAGAAGCTGAACAAACAATTATAATAGTGCTAAAAAAATATATAATATTATTGTGGCATGTTTAGGACAATTGAAATATGTACGCAATGATTTTCGATTTGTTTCTCATTCTAAAAAATAATTTCAATATTCCCGTACTGATAAACAAAGTGCGGCGTTAATTTCCGCCAACAAGCAATGATTGTTCAACGTAACTTAACACTGCTCCCTCCCAATCAAAAGAAATAATAGAAATGCGTAGAAATATATATAAAAAACAACATTAAAGCATATTCCGTAGCCGTACGTACGGATATATTTCTTTGGATCTCCGCCAGACGCTGGTAACGAATGCATTGTGACTCAATGCGACTGCAATCGTATGGTCCAAGTTTGAAATTGCTTTATTTTGTTTATATTGTTTTTTTTTTTCTAAATTGCATAAAAACAAAGATGTTGGGTACAGTAGTTCAAAATTTACAAAAAGTATTTTTTTCTTATTCAGTTTCACCTAGTGTTAAGACACTCCGTTCTCATTAGGACACTTCCTTTCTCCACTTTCTGTTGAAATCTAAAGGCATTGCGTGTTGAATGGTGAACGCAACATAGTTCTTCGCCAGAACGATGAAAAGAACGACAGGCCTCACAGTAATAACATTTTTTTATATACTTAGTTCATTCAGGAAGGTGTTTGAAAAGTGGTTATCGAATTCACTACCATCGAAAGTATCATATAGAAATATCAGCAGAATAAAGAAAAAACTAATCAAGTAAAATTTCAAAACGTTGCAACATATTTAATTTGCATATGAATTCCTATAATATTTCTGTTAAATCAATATAAGCACTGTTGATTCCAATTTTTAAAACCAATAATAAAGACATAGCGTGTTAGAGCGTGTTAGAGCGGGTTAGAAACTGAATATAATAATGATGAGGGTTAGATCGTCACTTAAGGAAATAATTATAATTATTTGAATTTTCAGGCTAAAAATAATCAAAGTCATCATTCAACACGCGATCTTCCGAAAATTGGGTGATTTATGTGGAACCTGAGTGACTTATGTGGAACCCTGGGAACCTATCTACCTACTAAGCTACCTTAGCACTAGGTTCTCAGGTTCCCTCGGCCTAGATTTCTATATATAGCTGCACAGTAAAATAATACGAGCGCTTTTAAATTCTTACAACAGTGTATCTTTAGAGATGTCAGTACATTTTATTTACTAAGTAAATACAAATATTTGCTGAGACACCTTCGCCTTGTTAGCAGCTTGAACTATTGTATCGAATTTTTGTACACTAATGTTTTTGATTTTGCTGACAAATAAAACTAAGTTTACGTTGAAAACGGAGAGTTTAGAAAATAAAAAAATATTAAAAACCTAGCTATCTTTAACATATTTTAAATAATATTCTTCACATAGGAAAGAAAAACATGTATATTAATTTTTAACGTATCGGGATTTGAACCCGCGCCTCTCTGGAATCAGCTAAAGCGATCTGACCTAACTAAGCACATACGTTCTCATCTCGAAGAATTTCTTATACGCTTGCTAGACAAAAGCCTAACCCGCTACGTGCGGGATACAGCGTGAACCAAAATTGACTTCTGTATATTTTGATTCACGCACATGGCAGAGAAGGCAGAGGGATTTTGGGAACCTTAATTACATAAACTTCTGGTTTAACTAAGTGAAGAAAGTTTCAAATTTGGATTAAGTGGGGATCAGAATGGAGTAACTCGTCACTAGGTTCCCAAAATCACTCTGCCTTCAAAATATATAATTTTGACGTTACAACCGAATATTTATACTTGAAATACGTTAATGGTTTCTAAAAACGGCTACTTTAAAGAATAGATGAAATAAAAGTATTAAGAATTTAATCTAACTTAGTTAAGAGTTATTTAAAAATAATTTTTGACAAGTGGAATAAGGGATGCGACTGTGTGGGCGGTAGGTCATGGGTTTGATGCTCGATTGAGGAAAAAAAAAATTAATATTCTCAATTAATCTCTCTCCTTCTAGTACCAAGGCATAGAGCAGCTTTAACTTCGACAACCACTCAACACATAATGCCTTGAAATTCGGCGGAAAGTGGGGAACGGAATGGAGTATTAAATTAAAATTGGGTTCCCAAGTTCCCTCCGCCTACCCTGCCATGTGCAATCGAATTTGTCGCATTGCGTGTTGAGTGGCGGAACTCAACGCCGCGATTTTGCTTATAACTATAGATTTAACATTATATTATGGTCTTAGTATGTTAAGTTTTAAATTAAATTTAACTCAACCAAGAACTGAATCTACTACCTACTAATTTATGCTCACAGACAAACTGGCCAAGTTAATATTCGACGCCATAAGTATAGCGTTTGGTATTTTATGTATGTGCCTTGCAGAGCGTTATCGACATATGCCGTTGTATCGTAAATTTTACATGTTTCATATATAAAATAGGCAAAATCTCCAAATTAGTTGACAGATAAGTATTAGTTACTGACCGTGATGGGTGTGAGTTCGATTTCCATATGAAAGAGATTGAGCTTCAGTTTTTTTTCTAAATGTTTTGCTCTAATTAACTCTATTTGAACGATATCAACTCGAGCGAAATTAAATATTTAATATTTTTAAATTAATTATTTAATATTTTTATTTTTTTTTGCTTTGGTAACAAGCGGCGGTGTTGAGTTCCGCCACTCATAACGCAAGGGCGCAAATTCTGCGGATAGTAGGAAATAGGACAAAGCTGATGAGGTTAATTGATTAAGAAATTGTGTTGACTGGCGTAACCTAACACCGTGTATTTGCTTTATTGCCAAAGCAATAAAATGAAAAATTTTATTTCCTTGAAAGGGACTCGAACCCACAATGTATCGAAATACAACCTAAAAATATTGAGAATTGCAGTTTCGATATTACTTTAACTGATATTGATAGTTTTAACTTTACAGCGAAAAGCTCGCGTTGTGCAAAGTTTTCTCATGAATACTTTTAATAAAATTAATTAAATATTAAATATTTTTTATGTATGTATGTCTATACAAGTACTCTAGGACGAAATACAAGTGGAATGACTACTAGTTGATCTATTTTCGGACGCGGAGTTAAGTTACGTCAGAACGCTTTGCCTCTAAGCTAAACGAAAAATGTTGACAGAGTTCTTTACACTAAATTACTGCATGTATTTCTATTATGAAGATTCGTATGATATTTTCTTATATCATAGAAATAATGCCTAACGTGCAGAAGCGTGTTACTGTAGTCGATACAGGTTATAGGTTCGATTTCCGTTCGAGGTGATCGAATATTTAATATTTACATTTTCCTCACTCTGGCAACGCCATTCAACTTGCAATTCCTAAAGAATATGGTTGAAAGTGGGGTAATGAAAGTATTATAATCGGAAGGAAGTATCTTAAAACTAGGTTCCCAAGTTCCCTCTGTCTACTGCTATATGCGGGTTACAGCGTGAAGCGTGCTAAAAAATTACCATCTGGCTAATTTAATTTGTGCTCCGTTTCTTACATAATTTTCTTCAAGTTAATTGTAAGGGCTTTACTATATAAGAATACTAAGAATACTTGGGAACCTAGTTTGAAGGTTCCCAAGTACCCTCTGTTTACTGCTATATGCGGGTTACAGCGTGAAGCGTGCTAAAAAATTACCATCTGGCTAATTTAATTTGTGCTCCGTTTCTTACATAATTTTCTTCAAGTTAATTGTAAGTAAGGGCTTTACTATATAAGAATACTAAGAATACTTGGGAACCTAGTTTGAAGGTTCCCAAGTACCCTCTGTTTACTGCTATATGCGGGTTACAGCGTGAAGCTACAAAATTACCATCTGGCTAATTTAATTTGTGCTCCGTTTCTTACATAATTTTCTTCAAGTTAATTGTAAGTAAGGGCTTTACTATATAAGAATAATGTTTAATTTAGTTAATTTTTGGCTCAAACAAAAAATAAATCAGCCTCAAATTCGGCGGTAAGTGGGGAACGAATTGTCATAACATTAGATTCTCAAATTTTCTCCGTCTACCCTGCCATGTGTGGGATACAGCGAGAAGAAGAAGAGAAAAAAAACACTAAATCTCCTCTACCTCTGAAAATAGTGACAGTTGAAAATCTGTTACACCAAAAGGCCTAAACTAATTTATTTAAAGGACTGTACCTAAAACCTAAATATATAGACCTAGAT
This sequence comes from Eueides tales michaeli, assembly GCA_018249855.1. Classification (NCBI taxonomy): domain Eukaryota; kingdom Metazoa; phylum Arthropoda; class Insecta; order Lepidoptera; family Nymphalidae; genus Eueides; species Eueides tales. Next base: position 8,909 of record DWMZ01004278.1, read on the forward strand.
TTAGATATATTAAGTATGAATGAATGGTTCAAAGTATAATTGATTTTGCAATTTACTTCAAATTAATAAATGCTGAAACCTTCATTAACTTCTATGAGAATAATGATCTGTGTAATGCTACTGTGGTACAAGTTATAAGCGTTTTTTTAAGACATTTTGTTACCCATATATGGTGAACATTATTGAGACATTACGTGTTGAGTATTGGAACTTAACGCCTCGCGTTGTCTTGTTACTGGTATCGGAATCGAATCTGCGATAACCTATCTATATGCTACAATTCTATTTTCAGTATCCAGTAGCTTCATCTGTGTATTATTTGTTAAAAAATGATTAAAGGAAAAGCTTTTTTAAAAAATAATATTAGAGAACATTTTTACCAAAATTGTTTGATATTATGATTACAATATTAATAAGATTAATCAAAGTTGAAGCCGTTATGGCGCAGTGGTAATAGCATATAACTATTAACACGACTGGGTTCAATTCCTACTTAGGGGAACGACATATTTATTTTTTTCATATTCCTTGCTTTAAGCGCAACATGTTGAGTTGATTTTCGCTATTCAATACATAATGCTTTAAGAATTTTGTGGAAAGTGGGTAACAGAGTGACTTAATAGTACGTTCCCAGGTTCCCTCTGCCTATTTCTATACAAAATACAGCTTTAAGCTGAAATAAGCTAAAATAAATCAAAAACTTTTAAATGTTTCATATAAATTTTGGACCACACATCAAATTACAGGGATTGTTACTCACCCCCCCATTAAAACTTGACATCAAAACGTAGCATTTACCACGTAGGTATAAGGTTCAAATTCTATATACAATTTGTTTTTTTTTTTCTTATTTTTTTACCTTTTTCCTGTAAAAATGCCAAATGCAATTACCATTCGTCCGCTCTAAATTGTTGTTTAGTTCACATGGATTAAATTTGATTTGAGCTTTTAAAATTTACGCGTGTGCTTTTTTTTGTAAAAAAAAAACAATATGTCACTATCATTTTGTTATTGGTTATGTCAATGTTGTTAGAATGCCCTATATTTTTCAATAGACTAGGTACAAGTTAGTAATATGACGTATAACTATAGTAACTAATATCTACAGTAGATTCTTAGGTCAGGATTTTTATTAAATATTACTGCGTTGGTTGCAGGTTCGATTTACAGTCATGGTAATTTGTAATTTAATAAAATATACGCTTAAAAATAAAGGCTGTACGATTTATCTTTCTATTCTATAAAATACTTTTTTGTTCTGTACGATTTTTTTGTATAATAGTTGTTGACGTAGAAAAAGGTGATCGAGAATAACGATAATATGAAAAAAATTATGAAAAAAAAAATGTTGTGATTCTTTATGAATTTGGATCAAGCTGTAAATTGATTTTTTTATGCTTTTGATAAAGATGTAGAATTAAGAAGCTGATCGTTATATTTTATTTTTGATTGATGATTTTTTATTGGTTGGCGATCGAAACGAGCAGGGGGCGGAGCCCACTAGTTCTATATAAAGAACTTAATGATTATTTTCTATATTTTTAATAATAGAATTACAAATTTTCTTTTCTAAAGTCACTATGAAACTCACTACAATCGTAAAATTAATAATAAATAAAACGCGGCGTTGTGCTCCGACACACAACATGCAATATCTCAAAAATTCGGGGTAATACTGGCGTAGAGCTAACATAGACATATTATATGGAAGTACAAAGGTAAAGTGGCGAAACTCAACGCCGCGTTATGTCTACCAGAGCTGGTAAATGAAATGTATGTAAATAAATATTTTGCTACTGAAAATATATTTTGGTACATCGCAAAGCTGTCCGCTACGAGATTGAGCCGGATCATCTTAAATTTTAATTATAAAGATAAAATATACAGAAAATTACGAGTTCATACATTTTTCATATAAATAAAATAGTCTGTATTTTAATAATTAATGTTTTGAGAGTAACTTTACTAAGTAGTATATAGTTTGAAAAGGTTATTTCAAAATCATAGTAATTTCTAAATATGATAGGTTTGCTTAACCGCGGCGTTGAGTTACGCGACTCAAGTCGGCAATTTGATTTTTCAGCTTTCGCTGTATCTCGCTTATAACAGAGGGAACCTAATGTTAAGCCACTCCGTTTCCCAATTTCTGCCGAATTTCCGACCTTTGTTGTCAGAGTGAGGAAATGAGAATATAAAATATTTCATTATATTGAAGATTCTTATTAAACAAAACGGAGACTTTTTTCTCTTTTTTCTATCTATAAAGAAAACTGTTGTGTAGCTTAGTGACTTACAGATAACGCAGAGCCGACATAACGCGGCGTAAAGCGCTAAGATTTAGCAAGCAGGTTCCTTGGGTAATAAAAGGAAGTACCAAAGGTTCCTTCATAATTCTTAAGATAACGGAAAAATACGACATATTCCATTTTACATTAAAATAATCTTACCAATAGCGGTAACATCGTGCTGGTACTTACCTGTAAAAATATAAAATAAATATGAAATTCAATTGTATATCGTATTTACAATAGCTGAAACAGAATGTCTTAAAATTAAGCTCCCAAATTCCCTCTGTCTACCCTGCTATGTGCGGGATGCAGCGTGAAGCTGAGTGAAGAGTAATATTATCGACTATCACGCTTATAGAGGGTTAGATAATACGTCAACACATATCAATCTAGTGATCAGACACTTCGTTCCCCGTTTTCTACTGAATTCTCTGAACTTTACTAGTTGATTGGTGGAAATAAACTCGACGCTTACGGCCGGTTTCTGAATTAGGAAAACCGCAAATTCTCAACTAAGCATTGCTCAAATGCTTGATTAAGAACTTAATTTTTTTGCGTTTCACACTTCAAAACGTACTTTCGTCAAACTGTACTTAACTGATTATATGCTCAAATACCTTTGATCAAGGCTTTTACGTTCTGTTATACGTATAAAAAACCGATACTT